>LZPO01008359.1:10596-21208 GCA_001675575.1 Neotoma lepida | reverse complement strand
AGGTAAAGAAAATTATCCTAAGCAAGGTAACCCACACTCAGACAGAAAAATATGGTATATATTTGCTTATAACTGCACTTTAGCTATTAAGAAAATTATTACCAAGCTCTAATCTCTAGACCCAAAGAGGTTATAAAACGAGGAGTGGTATAGGTGAATGGATGGAACTCTAAGATGGGGAAAACAGAATATATTTTATCAGCAGACTTGGGCAGATGTGGATTGGAGTAGGTGATTAGTTTGAGAGGGAGAGAATAGAGAAAGAGGTGGCTGGAATCTCTTGTGTGGGGATATGAGGGGTGTGGAAACTTAGTTGAACACAAACTTCCTGGAATATATAAACATAATCCTAATTAGGACTCCTAGTATTTTGGGATAGAAGTATCAACTGGCCATGTCTTGTTACCAAGTAAGGGTTCCAGTGGAATGACATGGTTGCCTTCTATTGAGTTGTTGCCCAGGTTGTTTCATTGAAATCCCCAAACAACCCAGGTTTTTTGCTAATACAAAGAATTTCTGTTGGCGAACTCACAGCAGGGCCCCATTGTTGATGACACCCACACACCTCAAAGAACATGGAGCAGTTTGTCTTGTGCCTACATGGAGTAGGGATCACTACTTTCTAGTCTCTTTGGTACAGGAAAATATTCTGCAGTGTACTGAAAGCGAAATGTGGACATCAACCCATTTGTAGGTCACAAAACCTTTGACCTACAATCTTATCTGCCTGCAAAACATACTTGGGCAATGGTACAGAACCTGTGGGAGTAGCAAACCAATATCTGACTTCACTTAAGTACATTCCAGGAGATACAACCCATATATGACACTGTTTGAGTAACCAAGGACCAGAGATCTTGGTAAAACCAAACACTACTGGTCTGAAAAAAAGTATCAATAAAATGACTCCTAAAGATATTCTGCTATACACATAAATCAGCCCCTTATTCACTTATCAGAGGCCTTCTACAGCAGCAGTTAGGAACAGATGCAGAGACCCATAGCCAGACATTACAGGAGACAGATTCAAGATGGAAAGAGGTCTCTATCAAATCCCTCCCTCAGAGTTCAGGGAATGCATCAGAAGAGTTGTCATAAGAGCTAGAGAGAATGGAGGACATCTTGAAAGCAAGACCCCTGAATCAACTAAGCAAGATGCATCTGAGCTCAGACTGAAGCAAAAGCATAGGACCTACATGGATCTGCACTCTGCCTCCCGAGTGCTGGGATTAAAGGCGTGCGCCACCACCGCCCGGCTAATATGACAGTTTTTAACTTCATCTTATTATATTTTATTTTGTCAGGTTTTATTCTTATATCCTAGAAGCCTGCTCTTCTACAATGAGAGAGAGAAATGGAATGAATCTGGGAGGGAAGGGAAGTGTGGAGGAACTGGAAGGAGATGAGGGAGGAGAATATATAATCAGGATATATTATATGAGAAATGAAACTATTTTAAATAAATGAAAAAATACTTTCAAAATGTTATATGGAAAACTACTACTGTATAAGTTGCACACACACACACACACACACACACACACACACACACACATCAGTATATTGTACCTAACACAGAGACCCACAAATGGAAAAGGTTATTGAATGCGACTATAAAATCCTTATATCTAAATGGAACACACACACACACACACACACACACACACACATCAATATATTGCACTTAACAAAGAGACCCACAAATGGAAAAGGTTATTGAATGAGACTATAAAATCCTTATATCTAAATGGAACACACAACACACACACACACACACACACAAACACACACACACATATATATGTATGTGACACTCTCTTCCCAAGGCTCATGGATCACTGTTGAAGAGTGTACAGAAAAGAGTGTAAGACAGAGGTCTTGGATGAAAACAGGGAAATGTTGTAATCTAGACACAACATGTCAGCTCCACATATTAACAAAAAACATCTCTGAAAGCATGCCCAGACATGTTTAGTT
Source organism: Neotoma lepida (assembly GCA_001675575.1). Lineage (NCBI taxonomy): Eukaryota > Metazoa > Chordata > Mammalia > Rodentia > Cricetidae > Neotoma > Neotoma lepida. The sequence goes on along the minus strand of LZPO01008359.1, from coordinate 19,231 downwards.
CCAAGCCAGGCCAAATCCCAGCATGAATAAGGGAGGTGGGTTCGAANTCTTGCTCTTAACTGTGAAGCTATTGGCAATTGTTGACTGTAGGGACAGGAAGAGTAAACTTTGTTTAAGAGGATGACATCTTGTAAATTGACCATATTTTTAGAGAATAATATACATCCACGAATGCTGGACACCACATTTAGTCTTTGGTGTAAAACAATAAATGTGACACAAAGTTCCAATGTTAAGAAACACATGTGGATCTAAGAAGACTGGGGCAGAGTTAGGGAATGTGTTAAAAACAAAATTTCAAATGAGTAGTAAATATATGTTTTTTTAAAATAGGAAACAGCCAAACTAGTGGAGACGCATGAACTGTGGACCCATGGCTGAGAAGCCCCCCATGGGCCCTCATTCAGAGACAGATGGAAGCAGATGGAGATTCACGTCCGGGCGACCNGCAGAGCTCCAGAAGTTCAACGGATGGGAGAGAGGAGAGGTTCTATGAACAAGTGACATTGAGATCATGAAGCCAGCCAAGCTGGTGGAAATGCATGAACTGTGGACCAATATCTGTGGAGCCCCCCATGATGCTGAACTGGGCCTTCCAGAGGCTTGAGACAGTTGTTTGGCTTGAAGTGTCTGAAGGCCCCCAGGCAGTGGGATTGGGATCCGCAGGGACTGACTTTTTGGATCCCAGTGCCTGTGGTGGGACACCTGGCACAGTCTTGGCGCAGGGAGGAGGGACTTGTCCTGCCGTGGCTGAGAGTGCCAGACTCTGGGGACTCACCATGGGAGACCTTGTATTGGAGGAGGTGGGAGTGGGGGTGGGTTGAGGGGGGGAGCTGGCGGGGCGGGAGGAGGGAGGAGAGGGGATCTGAGGTTGGTATGTAAAAGGAGTGGAAGATCTTTTTAATAATAAAAAAATAAATGAATAAAAAAATAGGAAACAGCTATTGTCCTTCAATACCTGCTTAAAACAGGAATTTTATGTCATATTCTTTGAATATTTCCATATAAAACAATATATTTTTGTTTCTAAGCATGTAAAACATACTGTTTTAGAAGAAGTTAAATAGTTGAAAAGCATATAAGTCAAATATGTGAACATTTCCACTTATGCAGGCAGTGCATTATCTTTGAAGTCACAGACAGCTAGAGAACCAATATTCAAGACAAACATTGTAAGACAAGTGGTAAATTTTTAAACAAGGTAAACTCACTTTAGCCTACTTTAGGAACAACAGAATAAAATTTTCATTAACACTGTCAAGAATCAAGTTTCTAGAATTTTCACTAGATCATGAAATTAACAGTATTTTCCCAATGATATATATTGTGCCATAATTTTCAAAATAAGTTGAAAAACACTAGATGATTTTCTATAACATGTTTTTCTCCACTTAGAACATTCATCTCTGCTTAACAAAAAATAATAAGTATCCATTTCAATGAATCTGAGATTATAACACACTATTAAAATACTCTTCAATAAATTAAATAAGATAAAATTCTATACATAGTCCTGGTCATTGCTTTGGTTTTTAGGTAGCATAGACTGGAAGACCAAAAGAGTATTTTTCTTCTGTAGCAACCTATAGAACACCTCTCAGTACTATGAAAGTTAATCCTTGATACAGGATATTTTATCACACTGTGTAAAGATGTCTATGGTTTACCTCACCTGCCTAAGGCACCTTCTGATTGGTTTAATAAAGAGCTGAATGGCCAATAGCTAGATGACAGGAGATGACAGGCAGGGCTTTGGGGCAGAAATAAGAACTCTGGATAGAATCAAAAAGTGGGGGGATTTGCCAGACATGGAAGAAGTTGAACATAAAGTACTGAGGAGAAGTAATGAGCCTCATAACAGAATATAGATGCATATAAATTGGTTAATTTAATTTTTAACAGCTAGTTGGGAATATGGTGGTTTGAAAGAAAATGGTCCCCAAAGGGAGTGGCACTATTAGGAGGTGTGGCCTTGTTGGAAGAAGTGTNTCACTCTGGGGGTGGACTTTGAGGTCTCTTCTCATGCTTCCCTCAGTGTGACAGTCAGTCAACTTCCTGTTGCCTGTAAGATGTAGCACTCTCACCTCCAGGGCAGGGCACACTGCCCTGCTTCTCTCATGATCATAATGGACTGAACCTCTGAAACTGTAAGATAGCCACCTTCAATTAAATGTTTGCGTTTATAGGAGTTGCTATGGTCATAGTGTCTCTTCACAGTAAGAGTAAACCCTAAGTAACACAGGGAACAAGCCTAAGCGAAGAACAAGCTTTCATACTTAATAAGAAATCTCTGACATTATTCAGGAGCTGATGGTACAAAGAAAGACCTGTTACAAGTCTTCTGGGTGGGAAGATTCCAGGTCAGATCCAGCTCTGTTCTTCCAGTTCTTGTAACAAAATTATGGGNGTCTAAGCAACAGTGACTTATGTCCAAATTCTGAGAGTGTAGCAAGAACAAGGCCAACATCTTGTATAATTTTAGGAATCCCTTGGACTCCCCCAATAAGTAGTAGTCAAAATGAGGTTTGAAATCCCCAAAGTTTTAATAGTTGCACTTACATCTTAGGTGTAACTAACAACGACCTAAGCAGACTTAAGTACTACTTAGTATGAGAAAATTCATACGTGATATAATAATATAGCAAATTACTGAAGGCTGGTGAGGATATGGAACCCGGAGGAGAAGCTTCTAAATCAGTATTATTACTATCTGCACTTTAAATGCTTATGGTTATGGCTACAAGAAATGTAGCTCCCACTCATCATCAAAGGTTTTTACAATTTTTACTTTTGAGCATTACAGAAATCCACAAATGTTCAAATCAGAGGATAGTTGACTCAGGAATGTCCAGCCCCAGTTGATTCACCCATACCATAGCTGTACATTAAAGATTTAGGAAACATCATAGAAAAAGGATAGAAAGATTTTAGGAACCAGGGTACCAGGGCATCTGCTCTGATATAGTGCCTTGCATATATGATATGGAAGCTGTAATCATGAGATCTCAACACTATGATGGCTGCAACAAGTCCTGAACAAGAAAACACAAGTGCCATCCCAACACTGATGGGGAAATCTCACAGGGTCCTACCTCAATGAAGAGCTCCTGGCAATTAATGAGTGCAGAGAGAAGGGCAATTAGTGTTATGAGTACTGAGCCACTTAACCGGTTATCCAAAAAGAAATTAACAGCTCTAAAAACATTTATATATTAAACAAACTAAACAGATTCAGGATTAGGAGGTTATATCATATTTATATTTTTGTATAATGTAACAATATTAGTTAAAGAAAAAAGAGGTCCTGATTTTAACAGTGAGTTAGGTAGGAGTTGGAAGAAGAAGAGAGAGGAGAGGAAAATTATGTAAATACAGCCCTCATATGAAATTCTCAAAATGTAAAAATAATAAATACTATAATTATTTGCATATTAAGTGATATCCATTTAATCAACCTCATCACTATCTGCTTACATTCTAGTTTATCCATCTACTCATGGCAGATATTGTATATGAGACTACAAGGATTAGGAGAGAACAACCATGGTGGCTCTAGATGTAATTGCAGAACTCAATAGTCAAAAATTGGCATTACAATGAGTCACAACCTAGCCTGCTACAGAGTGAGATCTTATCTCAAACAACAACAACAACAACAACTACAACACACACACACATATGCACACATACAAACAAAAAGCTAGAGAGAGAGAGAGAGAGAGAGAGAGAGACTTAGGAGAGAATTCTGTACTTCGTGTCTCAGCTCTGAAATCTATTCAGTATTGATGATCATGGTCTCCTTATTGTCAAGGAGGATTGTGTGTGTGTGTGTGTGTGTGTGTGTATATGTGTGTGTAATGGTGAAAATTAAAAAAAGATTGGAGCAAGTCATGAATTAAAATAGCACTTTGCTCATAAAATGCATCTCATTTAATTATATAGCACTAATATTTCTATATTAAATGTTAAAATAGCTGATGCGATACTTTGCCATATTTTCTCAATCCATTTTCCTTCTTTTACATAATGAAATATATTCTTTATCAATAACTATTATATCTTTGTGCAAAAGTTTAAATTTACTAATTATGAACAAGATATTGCATGGAAGTTGCTAGTAGAATCGTGCTGATCCAGTTCAGGCTGTTGGAGGTCAAAAAGATCGATCCTTTGAAAAATATTCAGGGAAACATTTACAGAGATGGTGACTTCATCTACCATTATATTCCTGGACACAGATATATGTCCACAAACTGAGAGTGATAAATGGGTAGACACTATTAAGGTAAATAATTATATGAAGGCAAAAAGTTTTCGAATAATCTTTTTCTCATCCACTCACCTCTCCAGAGGTTATCTGATTCTATAGTTTAGATCCGCTTATTGGATGGTCTTGAAAAGTCTATTTGCAACTTTATAACTAAACAGGGATAGAAGTTATAATGAATAAAAATGAATATAATACAAATTAGTCTTCTTAACATAGTAGCCATATAGGTAAATTAATTTGGACTAACAAATAAAAAAAATTCTGTAAATCAAACTGCATTAACCAATCCCTCCATATAATCACATGTTGACTTTATGATAAATAAAATGTAGGTTACCACAGCAAGGGAACACAATCACAATTATCACCAGTGCTTCCTTAGTGTAGGCTCAATAGAGAGTACTAACAGCACCTCAATGAGCATGGTTAGTAAAATGTCAGAATTTGGTCGTTGTTGTACCCGTTGTTGCAAGTTACGTTACTTTAAAAGTGACAATTAAAGTACAAGAGGTGTTACTAAGCATTGAAGAAAATAAAATAGCCCCTGTGGGGAACTCTCCAGGTGAGAATGATGGATCAAAAGGAGCCCACCCATTCTTTCACTTCATGTATATTAAGGAAAGCAATTTAATTTTAACTTTTATTAATTAAAGTTATTCTACAAATATTTCTCAAATATTTTTTCTAAGTATTTCTTCCTCTTCTGAAAAGAGTCCTTCTCTCCCAAAAAACAAAACAAAACAAAAGCAAACAAGAAACCAAACAAACAAAAATAAAAAACTACAATAAAAATGGTCTTAAGGAAGCAGTTTAACCATGGTAATGTATTTCCATGTTATCAAAAGCCATGAGAGTGGAACATGAGTCTTTAGATTAAATAAAAATTAGAAGCACTCTACTATCCAAGAGCTTACTGAAAGTTATCAAATACGATGAGCTTTAGTTATATTACTTTTTGTAGAAATTGAAGCTCATCAGGAAAAAAAAAAGTAACTTTTTAAAGAGATCACTTGTCCCTATGCATCCGCTAGTAGGACTGTGTGAAATAAGGCCACTAAAGGGAAGCATCACTTCTCATACAGCCCGGGGGCATAACATTCATTTATAGTGGAAAGAAGCGTTTATTTAGTGGTCAAATACAGGGCCGGGGATTATACATGGCAAAGAGTGTTTGCTAATCCTTCCTAGCATGAACTGAAAAGTACTCAAAGACATTTCTTTCTTTCTTTTTTTTTTCTTTGCAGATTTCTTTATTTAGAGAATATAAATCCCAAGGCAAAACAGTGCTGAGTTCTGTTTTAGGAGGCAGTTAATTTGAGTGATTTTGAAGTCCAAATTGCACTCCTTTGCAATGGTAAAAATTAAACCATGTCCCCATGTCCAGCTCCAGCTGGTCCTGCTTCCAGCCTGCCCTGTGTGGGGGGTCATGGCCANCCAGGAATGTGGGCTCAGCTTCTGTTGCTCCCTCCTGGGATTTTCCTCTTGACTTCCCAGCTGCTGCAAGAGCCCAGAAACATTTCCTGTGATACCTTAAGGCAGGATGAGTTTGGGCTTCTCTCAAGGATGTGGCCTTCACTGTAGAGATTTCTTTTTCCCACAGGAGGGAAACTGTAGGCATGGGGAATCAGACATGTGCAATCCTCCTATGCCAGGAGCTCACCACGACCCATCTGTCTGGACCTTCTCATTTGCTTTAAGGTGTGCAGGGGTGTGTGTAAGTGTGAGTGTGAGTGTGTGAGTGTGTATGTGTGTGTGTGTGTGTGTGTGTGTGTGTAAATTAATATCCCCTGTCTAGTACTTGCAATTGTTTTCTGTAGGAATTTTGGTCTGATATGAGATGCTTCACCATTACTAGAAAGTACTTTTATTTAGTCAAAATGATTATTGAGTAACTCCTNTATATAAGATATTCTAACTATGTGTAATAATAGACATTCATTGACTTTACATAATATCTATCAGTTATCTTTATCTATCAATCAATCAATCTACCTATCTATCTACTATCATCTATTTATCTTTCTATTTATATATCAACTATTACCTGTCATCTTTCTATCTATGTATATTTCCAACACTGCAATCATTATATCATTAAGGTGTATGGAGTTTTTCAGTTTATGTGAATAAAACCACAGGATGCCACCATGCCAGGGTACACTCAATGCTCAAAACCAACTACTTGGGGTTGGGGGGGTTCTTCTCCTTCAGCCATTGTGGAAACAGCCTTCCTCCACTCTTTATGTTTTTTTTTTCCAGCCATTCACAAAAAGATATTTGGTACAAGACTGTGTAAGTGATGCTATATTTAACTAATTTATTTTATGAATTAATTGAATTATCCTGTATTTAAGTTATTTTTAAAATTATCTTGTAAAGCCTTTGTCTTTATAGTCTTCAGATCTAATAATAAGATATCTTAAAAATTTACATTCCTAAAAATAAAAAAGATAGCCCTTTACAAAGATCATTACATCAATGGCTCATTTGGAAAAAGTTAAATTGAATTGTAGAAAATGGCTTCCAAATGTGGCAAAGCACACACTTATTAGAATACCAGGAAATTGGCAAAATGTTAATGAAAATAGCCAGACAAGGAAAATGTTTATTTCATAAGACAGTTGAAAATCTGTGTGACCCATTCCATTCTTTATGGTGGTAAATCTTTAAATCAACAATTTATAAGCAATGGGTTCAGATGCTTTATTTGTGGTTAACTATTAGCCCGACAAAATAATTCACCTACATAAAAGGATTCTGTGGAATTCTATTTCTNCTAAGGACTAATTGGCCAACTATTATTTCTTATGTTTTCTAAACTTTGGTCGCATTAACCTCCTTTCATAACTTCCTTCTTGCTTCCAAAATTTCTTTCTGGCTCTTTTTTCTGCATGGAATGTTTTCTGTACTTTGGTTGGGCCTGACCCTGGCCAGCTACCTCTTATGACTTTCCATATTCCTTTGTGTTTCATAGTTCCAAAGCCTCTGATAATCCAACACAGGAGGTAACCTCACTCTGGTTTTATGTACCCTTGAAATTTATTTTTATTTCTCTTTGAACAATTGAAATTAAATTCTTTCACAGAAGAATAGAGAGATCAAAGACATTTCTGATTGTTCCCATTTCTAAATAAATGTAATTCCATCTCAGTCTCTGTCTATGTCTTTGTCTGTTTCTCTGTCTGTCTCTCTGTCTCTTTCTCTGTTTTTCTCTCTCTCTCTCGGATTCTTTTACAATTTTTCTAGGTGAAATATTGGCATGTAGAAGAGTGCATTTTATAGTTCTCACATAATAATGAAGGATATTTTTAACATATGGATAAAAGTAAAATTAATTATAACTTCATCTTGAAACATTACATTGATATAAGATACTTTGAATATGTGTGCCTCCTGGGAAGAAGAAATTATAAAGATCTTGACAAAGCAAAGGCAACTGGCAGATCTCAACAGATGCTTAGTCAGTATCCATTTCTTTTTCACTGGATAGGAGAGCACAGTGGGAAATTCATAACAGAAAAGATTACAGTAATGCTCAATATATTCCTCTTTCTTGGTTTGATTATGGCTACTTGTCAGTATTAATTAGAAAAACAAAAAGTCATCAGATTCTAATATTCCGGCTGGAAATATGGGCTCATTAGAACTCCAGATGCAGTCCTGCAGCCATGTGATAAATACCAGATGCATTTCCAGCACATTCTATGTGATTTCCTTGAGCCTCTGATTTAAACCAAAGAGGGATTGAGTGCTCTGTTCTCAAGTGATTGACAAGTATGTGAAACCCAACTTCAATCCCCAATAATTCTAAAAAATAAATAAAGGAAAAGCTTTTAAGGGTTCTTCCATTCCTCTTTCTCAATGAGTAAGTGATAAAACTCAAGTTACTTTAATTTGAATACAAAAATATAAACATTAGCTAAATTGACATTCTAAATCATATCATGTCATGAAGGACAGGAAGATGTTCTGTGGTCTGCACAGAGTGGAGAGGAAAAATGGACCTTTGACGTCACAAAATGAAACTTATGGAGTACTGCTCTTATTTTTCCCAACCCTAGAAAACTGATGGGTAGTGAGATAAATCCACGGGAATCTGTATGAGGAGTATTAGGGAAATTTACTAGGGTAAATTGAGGAAATACAATCAGGAATACAGAATAGAGTACACAGCTGAAGTCATTTTCTGGTCTGACCGGAAGTGAATCCCCCTAGCAGTTCGACCACACCAGGAAGCAGGCAGCAGGCAGAAGAGGACTGCGACCCTTCTCCTATTCCTTTCAAAAGGTAACCTGAGGTGGGACACCTAGCACAGTCTTGGCGCAGGGAGGAGGGGCTTGCCCTGCCTTGGCTGAGAGTGCCAGA
>LZPO01008358.1:70030-83019 GCA_001675575.1 Neotoma lepida | reverse complement strand
AGGGATGCAGCATCTGAGTTGTGAATTACTGGCTGCCACCGCTGCCATACCTGCATGTCAATGTATCTGCCCAGCCCGCCACTGCATCTGCCCAGCATGTTTCCCTGCANGTGCAGGATACCCTGCGGGTCCCCATGCAATAATACAGAACACTCAGGGTTTGGAATGGAANGTTAATGATCCNAAAGCCTCAGGTGAGCTGAGAAACTCTGATTGGTATTTAAAACTTGGAGAGTACAAGGGAACAGAACTGCGTATGAAAATTTCCAGCAAACATTCTCCTTTCTAATCTGTAAAATTCCAAGCCCCCTACTTCTGGACACACAATCTCTACTCCTGTGGATAGACTACTGCCTGTAGTAAGACAGGCACATAGGGTCGAAGAAACGGGCTCAAACCAGTTGCCAAGGCGCACATAACNTACTTCCTTATGAGCCAGCCTGGAATCTGCCTGAGGGCCCAGCCACAAGCCCTGTCAGAGTTCCTGGTTTCTGTCAGCATTCCTGATTGTGAGGAGTCTGCCTGAGGGCCTAGCAACAGGCCCTGTCAGAGTTCCTGATCTCTGTTATAGTTCCTGATCTCTGTTATAGTTCCTGATCGTGCCCAGTCAGTGAGGGACAGCCATGCAATGCCATCAGATTAGGACACAGCTTGAGTGCTGGGATGAGGATATATAAGTCCTTCCCTGTTATTGAATAAACGAGTTTGCTCTTTGCCTTCAACTGACTCCTGGTGTCTGTGTCATTGACACCTAGCCTTCTCACCCCCTCCCCCGAGAGAGTCTTTAAGATCCAGCAATGTTGGGAGTCCTTAAGATCCAGCAACAACTGCCCTTTATTGTTTTAATTAAAATATAATCTGCTTTGGATATATATACATATATATGTATATATTATAATTTCTTTAATAAAAAAGGTAAAAATCTTGCCTTGGGGGTTCTGCTTATCACATTTCCCATTTTTAGCTATGATTTATCTAAATGAAAACAATTTAGTACATTTTCTTTATACTTATTCCAAATATTACCTCAGTATTTCTTTTAATAACTATGTATAAATTTTTCTTCAACTGAATGACTACATTAAAAACAATCTTTCTAATGTTTTTGTTTGGGATTTTATTTTCAAATATAAGTAGAAAAGATACAAAGTTTATAAGTTAAATAGTAACTTTTCATCCTCAGTAAAAGTGGCAACCTTCATGAGGGCTTTTTAAAGCTATACTTCATCTTAACATGACCTCCATCTTTGGTTGAAACTACAAATCAAATCGCAGTCTTGGGGAGAATCTTCTCCTGTTAATTACTTATTTTCTTTGGGGAGTTCTAAATTTTCTTGCTATCAGTTGATGTTAGTTTCCAACATTTTCTGGAGAAAGTGATCCTTTTTCTTTTGTTTATCCTGAGCTTTAAACTGAAAATTTATTCCTGAGGTTATTTCCTTGTTTTAAAAGTCATACATCATTTAATATAGATTTAGTGTTGGGAGTAACTTTGTAATTGACCTATTGAAAACTTCTCTCATGCAGGGAACAGCATCTCTAGTATGGTAGGGAAGCAAATGTCTATTCCCATTAATTGGGTTCCGGTGATAGAACTTCCTCAAAACATCTGCTTCATTGGCTGATAGGGTGTCTTCTGGACAGAGAAGAGAATGAGATAGGCCATAGTGTTGGAATGCCTTGATACTTACTTATATTTAAACAATATCCATCTCTATATGCCTCTAGATATCAATGCATTTCTCCTCTTTGCATTCATAGAACCCTTTTCATAGTGCTGTGCACAAGTTTAGTGTTTGCTGTTATGCCTCATGAGCTTTTTATTCTCTTAAGGTTATGATGACAAGAGACCTCAGGTGCTTCTTACATGAGATAACTCATAGACTTTATTGTTCTCCCTTATGGTTTTCCCTCTCACTGCTGAAGGAATAATACTGCATTTGTGACTCTCCTATTAGTAGAAGATCTCAGTATGCTATATATGAGTTATCCCTCATAATACCTAGAATGCATATGCATTAGACAAAAAGTTTAAACATGCCTTAGATAAAATTATGGATGTTTTTTGGTTTAACAGGAAATAGACTTACTCATTCATTTTAAAAGTTGGGTGTATTTTGAGTCTAAGTATACAAACAAGATACAAATAACAGGAATACCAGACATGTCTCTGAGCCTTGTAAAGTACTAAACATTTTAAAGATAGAATAATAACNTCTATAATCAAATGGAAGCTCTGCCAAGTTCATAGGCTCAAGTTTTCACCTTTCAGATGAACGCATCAGAAATATCTTCCTTTGGTGTTTGTGGTAATTAACATACTCAGTGGTCCTTTCATTCATGCCTTCTTTTAACTTACATCTCTTTTTTTTTCCCTACCAGAACCAAATGAAGAATGGAGTGTTCATAATTATGGATCAGATACTCAAAAGAATCTACTTGATAGCTCTGTGCTGGACAGGGCTTCTGCATCTCATGGCCACCAAATCAGACATAATGTAAAGCAAGTTGGACACGGGCTATCAAACACTACTTTGTTCCATTTAGAACATGCATCTGGTGGCCACATTATGAAGATCTCCATTTATTGTAACATTATGTAGAAATTATGGATTCTTCTCTGGGATCAAAGGCATAAAGAGACAGGCTATACACTTGGATCAACTAACAGGCTATTGGTAAGGAGAAGACAACTTATATTTAATAAAAAATAGTGCTATAAATAATATGGTAATATTAGAAATTAAAATTTTCACTCATGAAGAAAGAAAGAAGTGTATTATAGTCTTTTTTTTTTTTTTTGGTTTTTCGAGACAGGGTTTCTCTGTGTAGCTTTGCGCCTTTCCTGGAACTCACTCGGTAGCCCAGGCTGGCCTTGAACTCAGAGAGATCCGCCTGCCTCTGCCTCCCAAGTGCTGGGATTAAAGGCGTGCNCCACCACCGCCCGGCTGTATTATAATCTTTTAAGCTTAAAAACATTATTCATTTTTTATTTACTTAAATTTTTTTAAATTTTTTAAATTAACATAAAATTCAATAGTTCCTCCTTCCCTTTCCTCCCTCCAAACCTTCATGGCCTCTTTTTTTATTAATTGTTTATATATATATAAAGTCTTTATATATATATAAAGTCTTTTTATATATATATAAAGTCTTATATATATATATATGAAGTCTTTCTGTATGCTGTGAATATATGTTGCTCTGATTGGTTGATAAATAAAGTTGTGTGACCAATGGTGAGGCAGAATAAGGTTAGGCGGTACATTCGAGCTTAGGAGAGGAGAAGAAAACAGAGCTGACTAGATGCTGCTAGCCTACATCGTGAGAAGCAAGATGTAAAGTACCGGTAAGCAACAAGCCATGTGGCAAAGTATAGATTTATAGAAATGGCTTAATTCAAGATGTAAGAGCTAGCTAGTGAGAAGCCTGAGCCATTAGGCCATATAGTTTAAAAATAATATAAGCCTTTGTGTGTTTATTTGGGATCAAGCAGCTGCAGGACGTATGGGTGGAAGAGATTTGTCTGACCACAGGGCTCGGGCAGGACCGGAGAAACCTTCCGGCTACATCTATCTATCTATCTATCTATCTATCTATCTATCTATCTATCTATCTATCTATCTATGCATATACATATATATTTCTAAATACATAAATCCCACCTGATCAGTCTCTATCACTAATCAATTTTACACACTGCTGGGTTGGTATAGTGAGCACCATGAATGAAACTTTGATGTTGGCTTCAGTATTACTATATATCTGACTCTGTAGCCATGCTATTCTAAACTTAGGAGTCGGGAATGTGATTGTTATTTGCCAGATTGCTGCAGCCTCAAATATCTCCTTCAGCTTTCCCTAGGTACAACTCAAATTAGCACTTACCATGAAGTCGTTAGTCTTGGCCAGCTTCCTAATCAGCTGCTTTATCGTTCGAGGAGGATCTTCTTTCTGTTGTTTTTTACCTTTCAGAATTAACCTCAAGCTTTCCTGAGATTAATTAAAAATTCATGCTTAAGCCTCTGGGATTCAAATTTATTCCCCATATTGCACATTTATTCATAGAACAAGAGTTTAATGCACTCTGGTTGAAAATCTCATTTAGTACAAGTACTAAAGGAGGGTTTACATTCAGAAATGAATAAATTGGAAAAAAATCAATTGGCCAACTAGGAGATGCATTCAGGATCTTCAATAAAAGAGACATACCTGCACATAATGTACTTCTCACTAGGCAGATAATTTCAATATTTCTCCAACTGTTCCTACCTGCAGATTCACCTCTCTCTCTCTCTCTTTCTCTCTCTCTCTCTCACACACACACACACTCTCTCTCTCTCCCTTATTCCTGACTATCCATTCATCTATTACACACACATATACACACACATACACACACACACACACACACACATACACACACATACACACACACACACACATACACAACTTATCTTTAGCTGCATATTTCCCTGAAATCTTCAACATCAAGTGGTTAAGTACCATTCATGTCTTCTTTTTAAACCATCTATCTCATCATCATGCATTTCCTGCTGTTTACTGATTCAGCAAGCATCAGTTGAGCATTCCTACATCCTAAGGGGTGTATGAGAAGTATTAAGAGCAAGGGATGAGTGTGTCTACTTTTTCCTTTCATGAACTTTGTCATAAAGCTAAATAGAGAAAGACTAAGTAACTCCACAAGGGTTCACTGAGCTCGAACCTGGGGCATACACACTTCTGTTTTCTCACTCTGCACACCCACTAAGTCATAAGTTCCTCCAAATATCACTTAAGACTTCTGGCACCAAACTTCTCTATATGTTCCTACTTCCACTGCTGGTTATTATTTTTCACTAACTAAAATGAAAATCACCGATGTTTTCACTCTTGTGTTAACTTTCCATATAATCATCACTAAAATGATATTTTCTGAAAGAANCCTGTAATGAGCCCAAAGAACAGTTTCTAAGAACTTTTACTCAATGCNTGCTTCTATGGCTATTAGTTTTTATCCTAAATGCTGTGTTCCCATCACCAGGAACGCATTCCATACACATATAGTGCAAACCACTGTGAGTTTATTTTATTTATTTATTTATTTTTGTTTTTTCGAGACAAGGTTTCTCTGTGTAGCTTTGGCGGCACCTTTCCTGGAATTCACTCGGTAGCCCAGGCTGGCCTCGAACTCACAGAGATCTGCCTGCCTCTGCCTCCTGAGTGCTGGGATTAAAGGCATGCGCCACCACCGCTCGGCCAAGTTTATTCTTTATGTCTCCCACAACTACATTGTTTTTATCTCTTGCTGACTTTATTATATACTTTTAAGTTTGTTGTACTGGCTTATATAGAGCCATTTTCTTGTACTTATATCCTTCACCCTCCACTTTCTTGTCTCCTGTTCTATAGAGATAGAGAATGATCTATAATAGCCATACATTCTGTTCTGAAATGAGATAGTTCATTAAATATATATTAAACCAAGGTAAAATAATAAATAGTGGTAGATGGGTAGATAGATAGATAGATAGATAGATAGATAGATAGATAGATAGAGATAGATAGATAGATAGATAGATAGATAGATAGATAGATAGATAATCACTAAATTACATGCTCTAAACACTTTACTTCTTTGTGGCTGGTAAAATTGCATTGTATGTAAATACCCCATTTTTTTTATCCATTCCTCTGTTATCAGAAACATGGGTAGATTCCAAAACTTAGCTATTGTGAACAGAAACATTGATCTACACATTGGTGTGCTGACTTGGACTTCTTTGGATAAAAGAATAAATACTCAGAAGTCATATAGCTGTGGAATATGGTAGAATTAATTTTAGGGATTTTTAAAAAAATCTCCACACTGATTCCACATTAAATTCCTAGCAGAACTTACATTTTGTCTACATCTTTTCCAGCAATTTTTGATATTGTATTTGTATTCTTGATGATTACCAATCTGATGAGTTGAATCTCAATGTTGTTTACTTTTCACTTTGCTGATGAGTAGTGCTGAACATTTTTTTTCATTTGTTTATTGGCCATTTGTACTCTATCTTTTTGGAGCTGTCTGATATTTCAGTATCCCATCCATTAGCTGGGTTATTTGANTTCTTATTTACTTTTTTTGAGCTCTTTGAATATTCTGTTCAGTTAGATTAATGACTAGCAAAGACTTTCTGGTTCTGTAGGAAGAACTTTCACTCAATTGTTTCCTATGCTGTGCAGAAGACTCAATTTCATAAGGTCCCATCTGTCTATTGTTGACTTATTTCCTGAAAGAATGGTGTGCCCTTCCCTCAGTTCTTGCCTGTGAGTATATCTCAAAGGCTTTTATTAACTGTTTCTTTTAATAATTTCAGACTTTCAAGTTTTATACTAAGGTCTTTGATCCATTTGGAATTGATTTTCATACTGGGTCAGCAATAGAGATCTAGATTCATTTTCTACATGTGAATTCCAGTTTTCTCAAAACTATTTGGTGAGTAAGCTCTCTCCTTTCCAATACATATTTTAGGAATTCTATCAAAATTCAGGTGGCTTTAACTGCATGTATTTCTATCTGGAGTCCCTAAATTCTGTCCCACTGATGGATGATGTATCTCACATTTTTAATGTTTCTCTGCACTATGACACATAATCAAGAATGGTGATACTTAGCATTTTTAGTTTCACTCAGAACTGCTTTGGCAGGTTCTTTCCTGCTTCCAAATGAATTTTACATTTTTTTTTCTATTTTTATGAAGACCAACTCTGGAATTTTGGTAAGGATTGCATTGAATCTGTCTTAATTACTTTTTGCAACTCAAGATTTAGTTCTGAAACCTCTAACCATTGAGGAAATCAGGAGTTCCTTCTTTATAATCGTAAAGAAACTAGACATGTTTTAGTCATTGTTTTCACATTATTCTGTATTTGAATAATTGGTTTTATTTTTATTACTGTATATTAATTATTCAAAGTAATGGGTCTCATTCTGAAATTTCACTATTGCATATAACGTACTTAGATCATATTCAACCCTAAATTACTCTTTCTCACCCTCCTTTTCTCACACCCCCTTCCTAATAGTCTTTCTTTTACATTTATATCCTTTCCCCATCTATTTTCTTCAAATTTCACATACATGAGGAAATGTGATTTTCTTTGTGTGTCTGGCTTTACTTAATACGATGATATTGGTTCAATTAATTTTCCTACAAATGACAGAATTTCATTCTTTTTATGGATGAGTATGACCCCAATGTGTTTTATATCACACATGAGTTTATATCATATTTCATGCACTCATTTGTACCCTGAGGCTGATTTTGTACCTTCTTATTGTGACTAGTATGGCAATCTGCATGAGTGTCCAGAAAAGCATCTTTGTAGAAAGCTGACTGTGGTTCTTTTGAGATATAGCCTGAATACATGGATCATGTGACAGCTTTAGTTCTTGAGGAAAATCTATATTGATTTCCATAGTGGTTTGGCTAATTTTACTGTCACATAAGCTCTCTGTAAGAGTTCTTCCATCTTCTGTATCCTTACTAACATATATTATGTTTTTGTTATGTTGATGACATTCTGAATGCTATGAGATGGACTCCCAATGAATTCACACCTTGGACTATATTGTCTTTAAATAAATCTGACACCTTAGTGTGACTATGAACTCTTTCAAGGTAGGGGTACCCTATTTTCATTTTTTTGGGGGGGGGATATCAGAGGACATTTCAACATTTTACATAAAGCAGGCACCATTGAAGTATGTTAAAAATACAAATGAACATGTTTTATTTTAAAATATATCAAAATTTGATGGGAAATCATTGGTTAATTGAAATCATGCACCATCTTTATCATATCATCTGTCTGCATGTCTTGCTATGTATTTGATATGTGCACATACACAAAAAAATTAAGATTTGATGATCTGATTTCATTTAACTAAATTAATAGTCACTGTAAGCAGTATTGCTGTTTGAGTACAGCAAATATGTTATCTAGCTATACATTCCAAATTCATTTTTAATAATACATGTTAAAATAATTTTAATGTTATTTTTAATAATACATTTTTCATTTGTTTTAATGCATCCTCAAAGCTCTAGGCTATAATGCACACACTTCACTGATCAGCTTGCTCAATCACCTAGCACTGCTTTTAAAACTAAAAAGTGCAAAGATAACTTGTAACCCTTACTTAACTTTAAAAATATTCTCCCTTGCATCAGAGTGGAAAAGCTAAAACTAAAATCCCAGAGACCACAAAAGCAAATACTACAAGTATTCTCTCATATGTGGATCCTGGATTTTGATTTTTATATGTGTACNTGTATATGTACATGAAACTAGAAAGGAGACACTAAGAGAGGAACAGATGCCTTAAAAGAGGCTTAGGAGGGGATAAGTGAGTAATATACTAGATGTGACATGAAAGCAGGTACAAAGAAGAAAGGGGCCAGCAGGAGCCACGAAGGATGGGAAAGAATAGTCTGGGGAGGTGTTCAACAAAAACAGTATGTATGAAACAAAAAAAAAATGTATGCATGAAAATGCTTTCATGAAATCTATTACTTTTTATGCTATTTTAAATAAATTTTAAAAGTCTCTGGAAATGTTCCAGAAAAGATGCAGATCTATAAAGAATAACATTTGTGATAGGGGTTAAAAGAAAAAAGAATCAAATCTCAAGAGACGTGGGTTAGAACTGCTGTGGTTTGGATTTGATGGTAGGAAACTGAAGATGATGAATAGACCTACTTCCTCAGACAACAATACCATGCTTGACAAAAATCATTCAAGGTGCTTGTAGAGTGAAAAGTAATGTCACCTAAACACCCTCACTAAAATCTCCTCATCCTTATTGCACTGACTGTATGGTATTACTAGACACCATGCCCTTGCTAAGNTACCTGGATGTACTAACATTAAATATTCAGAACTCTGTGTGACGGGTTCTGTTGCGTTTCCATTGTGTTGGTGAGGAAATTGAAGCTTTGTAAAGATATGCGGTAAGTCAAGTCAAGGACTGGGACTTAGAAAAGAGGCTGGATAACTGTCTAGAGCTGAGATTGACCTAGTGTTATTTGAATCTGACAGAGCTACGAAATGCTAGTTTTAATTTTGCAATGACAAGAATCTTGTTATTAAAGAGTACTTTAATATTTTACAATAGTCTAGATGTTGCTGTAGAGAAACAAACTGGAATGCTGTGGAATGTTAATGGAACACTTGTACAAGCTTAGAAACAGGAAACACGGAAGGTTGTAAAGAAAAGATAACAGTGATTTTTTTTTCTTCTGAGAAAGTCAACTCACAGAAAGAAACACCAGGAGAAAAATAATGTGGTGCTTTGTATTCACTTGCTCCACTGCCGCTGAAATAATACAAGTGATGCTGTGTCTTTCTTCTCTCCACAATGAACGACCTAACTGCATTTTGGTAATTGCATATGACTGAGAATAATTCAATCGAAAAGTAACTGTGCCTTTGCTTTCTGCAAATGCAGGCACTTTGTTTGTGTACGACTTCCTTATGATTTACTAGGTCTTGCCACTGTTTTGAGAGGAAGGCTGTAAGTCCTTAAGCTTTCCCTGTGGAAATCCACAAGGTCATAACTCTCACAAAAAAAATGCCAACAAGCATCATGACCAGGCACAGTTCATGAATTTCCTTGATGTCATCCCTTGAGCCTCTTTACTACCCTGTTAATTGTAAAAGAGTTCATCATCATATTTACCATTATATTTTTTTACCATCATTTTAATCATTACCCCAATCCCTGCAATGTCTGTAGTGCTTGAGAATCTGCAATGAAATCCCATTTAAAAGTTCTCACTGATAATCTCAATAAATATATATGAAGTAAACAAAGTGAGTATCACATCTTTTTATTACTTAAAAACAATTCAGAGCAATTAAGAGGCACCCTTATATTTAAACAGCCAAAGCTTGGACTTAATATTATAAACATGGTTTTCAGTTGGTTAAATGCATACCCAAGAACTTAATAAATCATACTATAAAACACACATGTAGGACTGCAAGGGAGATTACCAATTAAAACATGACTTTATTGTTACAAAGATACTTTAATTTAAATATAAGTTATTTCCAGACTGGGAAAGCAAAACAATACTAGCCCAGGTATTTGTACTCCCAAAATACCAGATGCATGACGTGAAAAAGAACAACAAAGTAAAACAAACAAACAAACAAACAAAAACAGTTTAAAAACAGCCGAAGAGATTACTCCTGTCTCTTATACACATCTAGATGTGTATAAGAGACAGGCCATACCCAAGAACTTAATAAATCATACTATAAAACACACATGTAGGACTGCAAGGGAGATTACCAATTAAAACATGACTTTATTGTTACAAAGATACTTTAATTTAAATATAAGTTATTTCCAGACTGGGAAAGCAAAACAATACTAGCCCAGGTATTTGTACTCCCAAAATACCAGATGCATGACGTGAAAAAGAACAACAAAGTAAAACCTGTCTCTTATACACATCTAGATGTGTATAAGAGACAGTCCCTGTTCTGTCTAAAAGCAACCCTGAGAATTCATATTAATGCCCTCCAAATTGTTAAGTGGGTTGATAAGAACTGGTGAGCAGGCAGCCCTGGAAACTGTCAGATTATATTTCAGTTAGGCATATTTTGGCTTTCATTTAAACAAGTTAAAAGTACATGTAGCATAAATGTTGCCATCATAGCCATTTAGAGTGTTGAGGGTGCATTTATTATTATTCATCCATCACCACCAGCATGTATCTGCAGAACTCATTTCATTCCAAAACATGACATTTGTATACATTAAGCAATTATTTAGCATTTCATTTTCCATCCAGAATCTGGAAAAAGTCGACTGTGATTTTGCTTATGTTAATTTCCTCAAATGAATAGGGGTAGTTATTTGTCTTTTAATGGTTATATTATTTCATGAGGCATGACATCAACACTTTTCTGTATTACATCTTATGTCAGATATTCTTTCATTTTTTAGGCATAGTAATATTCCATTGAATGCACATACCACAGCTGATAACTCATGCATCTGTCAATGGAAACTTAAACCAACTTTACACTTTAATTACTGAAAATAATATGGCTATCAACATGAAATCAAATATATGTTTAAGTTATAAGATTTAATTCCTCTGGATATATACCCAGAAGAAATTGTTGAATTACATAACAATTCTAGTTTGAGAAAATATCATGCTATTTCCCTTGGAAACTGCCATTTTATAGTCCCACCCAAAGTACTAATTTCTCCATGTTCTAACCAACACTTGTTATTTTCTTTTCTAAAGTAGTGGCCATCATGATGGAAGTAATGATGTCTTGTATTTTCGATTTACATTTATCTAATTAATAATGTTGATTTAAACAATATTGACCATTTGTATATCTTCTATGGAGTAATGCCTATCAATGGAGTAGTGCCTTTACCCATTTCTGAAGCAGGTTGTTATTTTAGGAGTTGTTTATATATTTCAATTGATCATTTATTAAACATACAATTTCCAACTATTTCTCTCCATTCTGCACAGTGCTTTTTTTCCCATGAATGGTGCTCCAAAATTTCTCTCCATCCTGCATAGTGCTTTTTTCCCATGAATGGTGCTCCAAAATTTTTATTTCTCTGAGGTCCAATTTGTCTGTTTTTCTTTTTGTTGTCTAAGCCAAGAAGTGATTATCAACCCATTGTGACCAGGGTTTGATGTCTGTTTTCTTCCAAAAGTTTTATACTCTATGTTCTTATTGTTTAAATATTTGGTCTTTCAATGTTCTTGAATGGTATTTAGTAAAGGATGTAGCATTGCTCTTTTATGGGTGGATATCCAGTTTTAATAACACTACCCCCCCAACTAAGTAGTATTGGCATCTTTGTGAAAAATCATTGACTATATATATAAGTGCTTATTACGACATTCTGTTACTATTCAGTTGGTATGTGTCTGCCCTCATGATGGTGCCCCACTGTCTTGATCACTGTAATTTGAAGCAAGTGTTCAAAGCAGGAGGTAATATCTACTCNTTTTCTTTTCAAGGCTGTTTTGCTTTGATAGAGTATCGTAAGTTTTGGTATGCTGCCTTTTCATTCTGTTACCTCTAAGTCTTTTCCAAATGCCATTATGATTTAATCATTGACCCATTGAGTACCTATGGGTGAATTTTACATTTTCACAAATCTTTGACTTTTCCTGCTATTTGGGGTTTCTATTTTTACTTAATCTAATTGTGATGAGACAAGATACTTTACGGAATATATAACTTTTTAAAATATATTGAGATGATTTTTTGGTAAGATCATGACTTATCATGGAGAAAACCCCATCACTATTTGAGAGAGAAGAAGATTGAGTAAATTATTCTGTGTGTCATTATTTGATCTAGCTTTGATTATTATGTTAAGTCCTTTATTCCCTTGTTTATTATATATTCAGTTATTTTTTTCTATTATTAAGGATGGGGTATCAAGCCAGGCCTCGTGATTCAGGCGTATGGCTTTAGCTATTCAGGAGACTGAGGCAGGGGAATATCATGTTCAAGCCTGCCCTCAACTTTGTGACATTATTTCTCAAAACACAAGTAATCAAAGCCTTGGATACAGCTCAGTGGTAGAGTGATTGTCTAGCATGTGTGTAAGAGTCTAGACTCAGTTCCTAACACCAAAATCCCTCCACAAGAAACAGTGATGTGTCAATGTCTCCAAATGTTCTCTTAGGATTATCTATTTCTTCCTTCAATCCTATTATTTTTTCCTTATATGTTTTCATGGTCTGTTATTAAGTAAGTATTTTTAATCATTAAATATTTCCATTGTATTAAAAATTCATAAATATATAATTTTACTACATATATCTTGAGAAGCTGTTTTTAATTTAAAGTCCATATGGGATGTAAGAGTGTAACTCAGAGGTAAAATATTCAATTCACATGCACAGATTCTAGGTTCTGTTGAACATGGCATTATT
>LZPO01008358.1:58232-69780 GCA_001675575.1 Neotoma lepida | reverse complement strand
TCCATGATGCTTTTGGGGTTTTTTGTTTGTTTGTTTTTATGATTCACTGAATTTACTCAGGCAGGCCATCTCTGTGGCAGTGGTTTTGTTGCTATTCACTGGAGCATGCTGAGTTCATCAAAAGGTATACAACTGAAGACAGCGTCTGTGTCTCCCCCATAATCTGTCAGTATCTCATAGTGTAGCGGGGAGGAGGTTGGGTTGCAGGGACCCCTTCCCCATCCATACTTATCTAACAGGCATAATCTTGTGCAGGCCATTGTAAACAGCCACTGCTATACAGTCATGTTTCATTGGCTGCGTTACACCTATTCACAGCCCCTTGTCTCTCAGCTCATGCATTCCTGCTTCCTTCTCTTCTGTGTTGTTCTGTAAGCCTCAGAGGGGGTGGAATGAATGTCTTGTTTAGGGCTTGACTGTCACTTATTCTCAGTATCTCAAGCAGTCATGACTCTCTGAATTTACCACCTTTCATTGAGAAGTTTCTCTGATGAAGACTGAGAGTAGAACTTGTCTATGAGTGTGAACATAAGTACTTAGAGAGCAGCTTGGTGCTGTGTCAATTTTATCTAACTAACAAAAGTAAGTTCCTCCCTAGAGAATAATATCTCTTCNGCCATGGATTTTTTTAAGAAAGTTTATGGTACCAAGCATCAATTCCTCTTCTGGAACATGCATAAAAACCAGTAAGAGAGTGCTAGGTTGTCCCCTTAACAGTCGTGCCACTATTGTACCAGTGAGCACGTTTTTCCTAGCAGTTTAGTATTGTACTTCATAGTTTCTCAGCTGGGTTGGACTATTGATATCTGCAACCCCCTCCCACCCCCCAGCAGCTACATTGCACCTTCTGACACTCTTGAGCTAACCATCACAAAGGGAATGTCAAACTCAGTTCCAGTTTGGTTTTACTGCATCTTATTGCACCAAGGTATGTGGTATCCTCAGCCTTATCAAATAGTTTTGATGGGTAGCTACCAGGAATGGCTCGAGCTCTATTGTTTTGGAAACCTCTGGTGCCTCTGTAAGAAGCAACTCATGAGGAAGTATTGTATAACTGGACTGGAACTTTAGTTTAGTTTAGAGTTGGTTATCAAGTTCAGCATTATTCAGGCATGCAGGCCATCATACTTCAGTTCAGCATTGCAATAATAATATAAATGTCTACTTTATCAGATACTAATATAGGCAATCTATCTTTTTGTTAATATTTCTACAACATATCTTTCTCTTCTTACAACATAGCCTNTCTCTTCTGGATATCTTTGAATTTAATATAAATCTCTTCTGGCTATATCTCTTGAGTACTATACTAAAGCTTTTTTATTTTATNTCTTGGTTCTGTCAAATCCCTTTCAGTTAGTGACATCATGCTATTTCAGCTTTATATAAGTTGTATCTGAAAATGATGAAAAGTCATAATTTTAATTCACTAGTTATTTAAATTATGAAAGAAACAAACTTCAGAGCTTTGAATCCAAATTTCAATGAGGTTAGCTTCCCAGTTGCCCATGCATTTACCTTCACTGAGAACTGCATTTCTCTAGATTGCTTCAAGAAGCACCTAGTATCCTTTCAACTCCTTTCAACAGTTTTTGCAAGGCTGATCTAGTGATCACACTTCCTTTAGATTATGTTGACCTGGGAATGTCCCAGGTCATTTCTTTCAATTTTGAAGAATGGGTGCTGTTTAATAAGGGTCTTGCTCCTACNGAAGAGGGCTGAATCCTCACAATCTCTTTCCAAAGGAATCTAACTAACACCATCACTTTGGGAGGTACAGTTTAAACAATGGCTTCTTCTACACAGCATGCATTCCACCCATAGCACTGGCTTTGCACTCCCAGTATGTAGTAGAATTTTTCCTATATGACATAAGTTTCATAAAGGACAAAAGTAAGAAATGGTATAGACAGGAAGAGTAGACATGGAGAGCAAAGTAACAAAACTATGAGTTACTGAAAACTCTGTTTCAAGGGACAGATTTGCCTTTCATTGTTCAGTCCTTGGGTTTGTTGTCATCACAGTCAGCCTGACTAAAGGAACCAGTCTTTTGTTATTCCCTGCAGGCTCTGTACTGCCTGTATGGCCTTGAACCTGGATGGGAATTTTGGTTTTGACAGAGGATTTATCTACAGTTGGCTTTTTAAAGCATTGTAGTTGGTCTTGTTCCAGAGCACCAGAATGTCATGAAAAAGGCCACGAGCTCTCCATAAAACTCATTATTTAATTTATTATATGAGAAAAATGACACAGCAGAGATAAGCCAGGAGAGTCAGTACTGAAGCCAATAATTCAATTCTTCTGCCCTCCCAGCCCACCTTGAGTTGCTTAAAGGAGGTGATGATATCTGAATGCCCTTCCCATGCCCCTAACCCTGCATGCCTGTAAGATGAGAAAGATTCGAACACTGTTTTGCTGTGATCCTAAAGAGATTTATTTTCACTCTAGAAAGCATCTTTGTATTAATATTCAGTCAATGACTGGAAATGACTCAAAGAAAAATTTTTTCTAAAAATTTAAGAAGGTAACAAATACATAAATGGCCCGAAATCTATGCCTTGGAAAGTAGGGCTTTAAGACATCTATCCATTCATCTCTCACACCCTAATGGATTGTTCCCTGGAGCCAATTTCCAATTATTTTAACCAGGCTACTTTTAAATGGCTCAGGTGGAGAGGATTTTTACAGCTTCCATTGGGGGAGAGTATTCTGCGGTCTGATACACATCGCTGTTTTGCACTGGTTGGTTTGGTACGAAAATTTCCTTTTTAAATTTGTTATTTTCCAAGAACCTGTTATGTTAGGAAGAATTAGGTTACCACATGCTGGTTTCTTAACCTATGCTTTTCATTGTGAACTCAGTTCTCATGGAGTTCTGATCAGACTTCTAGTAATTCAAGGCTGCTGCATCAATTCAGTCCCATCCCAAGATCCCTGGATGAATTTCCTCAGGAGGAACATAGAATAGCCATCAAGAGAAAGTTTGAAGAACACCTCGAGGCCTCCTTTTGGCTCATCCCTCTGGGTTTACATTAGCCCCTCTCCTCTAGAGGTCTGTGGGAAAGATTCTGAACTTTAAACCCTGTGCATATAGAGTTAAAAAACAGGTTACAGTAATGTTTAATATAATTGTTACTTGGGNGTTGCCTAGGAATTGTGTGCCTACTCTGGAAACCAAATATTGTGGGAGAGAATCAGGACTCCTAGTCTCTGTTTTGTAAATTTTTGCATCTTACAATGATGAGCTCTGTGCCTGACAGGGAGCAGGCACTTAAATATCACAAGTGAAAGAATATGATTATCTGAACGTTTTCAAGATTGCTATGATCAGACTCCAGAGATATATATAAGTATGGTTGAACTCTGTCACCTTAATAAAATAGTCAGCATGTTGCTGTCTTCATAATTAATTAAGTGAATATATCTTCTAATTAAATTTTCATTTATACCACAGTCTCACCCATGAGTTGTCATAGTTCAGTAAAAAGTACATGGGCTTTACATTCAAACAGTCTTTGGTTTGACTCTTCACCACTTGTTATCAGCTTAAAGTTAGGTAGGTCAGCTAACCTCTCTGAGTTTCTGTTTCCTTATCTCTGAAATGAGCAAAGCAATAATTATCCCATGACCTTCTCTTGCAGATTAAATGGGATCACTTATTTGAAGGGACTTAGTCTGGTGATTGGTATGTAATCTTTAAGTTGATTCAATTAAGATGCTTCAAGGCATAAAAGAGAAAGTCAAATGAAAAGTGGATTAAATGATAAAGAAAATGTATCTCCTGCTGTAAGAAGTCTTTGTGAGGGCAACTTCAGAGTTGGCAGACGTAGTGGTTCTACTATGCCCATTGGACTGTTACCTTTCTGCTCAGCTATGCACCATGTGATAACTGCTTCTCTGCTCAGAGCTGGAGCTTGGCTGCTATATCTGTGGCTTACAAGAATGGCCATCTATAGCAAATAAGACCAATACTTCCTTTTGGGTATCTCTTTACTTTGCGAAGATACTTTTCCCAGAAGCTCTCAGTATATACATTTTTTCTATGGATCCATTGGTCACATGTCATGCTCAAGCAGCAAGGAATCCTTCAAGAAGATCCTGTTACTTATAGCCTGAGGAAGGAAGCATAGCCAAGAAAACACCAATGAGAGGGTAAAGGTGTCATCATTTTAAAGATATCCCCTTTCCCCTGTCAAAGGTATTCTGAGAATTCTATACATCACCAAGAGATGGTGCTTNTGGCTGAGGAGAGGACTCAAGTCCTGTTTCTAACTCCACTAGTGTTTGTCTTTCAGCAATTTTAGCAGCTGTATTTGAATATCTAGTTTTCATAATAGTTTTTTCCCGGTTTTTGCACTTGTCATATATAAGCAGTTACTGGGATTATCTTGCAGTAGTCACTCAGGTGATAAATGGAAGGCATCTTGAAGGTTCCTGTTGTTTTCCTTTTTGATAAGAAATAAGGTAAAACTGACAGGTGTTGAAGACAAGCAGAAATAAAATATGCAGNTGCCAGAGATGTGAAGTCATACAAGTACTTTGGAAAACAACATGACAGTTTCTACATAGTTATCATGTCATCCAACCATCTTCTTCTAGATATTTATTTGGGAAAACAATGTGTGCATATGCCAATATTGCAAAAATAGGACCCATAGAAGCTTTGNATTTGTAAAAGTCTGGAAGTGGAAACAACCTACATGTCTATCAACAAGTACAAGTATAGACAAATTGCAATATAGAGCTATGCAATTAAATATTTACCAATGGAAAAGAAATATTAATCCATGCAACAACATAGATGAAACTCAAGATAATTTCCTGAGAGACCATAAAAAATATAAAATATAATTTCAATAATAGAAATGTAGAAAATATCAACTGGNAATTATGAAAAGTGGATGAGGGTTACTGGGGTTGGGAACCAGAGTGGTCAGGTAGGAAGGATTACCAAGCACAAGAAACTTTAGGAGTGATGGGTATGAGCATAGTTTGATTGTTGTGACTATTTCATCATTGCATACTTATGCTCAATGCATATAAAGTATACCACTTTATATACAGCTTATTACATGTCAGTTACACAGCCAAAGTTTTTTTTTCTTAAAAGATTGTCGAAGTTATAACCCAGTAGGTGTAATCTTCTGAAGCATAGAGACACAACCAAATGATTAAGTTAAGTGGACCAGGAACAATTACCATGTAAATGCATTTGTAGGTCAATGACTAACAGAAGTCTAATGAATTATTTTAACCTACATGAAGACTTTAAAGTAAAAGTGGCTTTAGAGGTAGGATGTGGGTCTCAATTAGAATCTTAAGCAAAATAGGGCGTGTCTGAACTCCCAACTACCTTGCTTAATTGGAGTGAGCACTGTCTTTGCTGTGGAGCAAGAGTGNTTGTGCTTTCCACTGTCCCCATTTTATTTGATCCAGGGCTCTTGATTTACTGCTGCTCCCTCCACCCCCATGCAATTTGATGGCTATGTTCTACTTCTCAAGCACCTCCATAGGTTCACTTCTTTAATTACACCCCTTACATACACTGTCCTCCTTGGTCACATTTGCTCAATTAGTTTCTTAATTTTAGACCAGGGATATTATAGCCTTTGTCTCACNTTTTTTTTAAAACACTACTACACAATCATGATAAATGTTTAATGTAAATACAGTTAACAGAAAGGGAAACTCCTGTTCCAGCTCCAATATAAATGTGTGTTCATCGTTTAGTATATTTTGTAGGGTATGCAATTTCCAAGTGGGCATAACAGAAAAGAAATATATCATTCAAGGTGGCCTAGCTGGAAACATAGGACAGAAAGAAGCTCCAGATTTCAACTGCAGAAACATGAAGTCTGCATGGAGCTGCATACTTTGTGCTCAAAATTGCAAAGCCTGTCTGTAGAAGCTTGGCCAGGAATTCTCTTTCAGACGCTGTCCACATCCTATGGCAACAATCTTCATCTTTTGTTTTCCTGATAATAGATTGTGATACAGAGAAAAATGTCAAATTGTGGGGGGAATAAAGGCAGATTATTTAGAAATCAGAAATGGGAGTACATCTAACACATATGAAATTGAATCCCAGCTCTGGCATCTCTTTTTGTTCTGGGCCCTATTTCTTCTGTTTAAAATCCTTAAGGGCAGAACTGAGGATACAGCTCAGTTGGGAGAGTCCTAGCCTAGTGTGTATGAAGCCCTTGACTTGATTCCCAAATAAACCAAGCATAGTGCTCCACAGTTGCAGTCTCAGCACTTGGAAGACAGAGGCAGGAAGATCAGAAATTCACGATTGCCACTGGTTACGCAACAAATTCAAGATCAGTCTGTTGGGAACGAGATTGTTCTATGAGGTTAGAATGTGATCTTGAATTTTATTTTAAGTCAAAGTATCTTAGAGATGTAAGAGCCTTTTAAAATTTCTATTCATCCTACAGGGTGTGTCTAGACTCCCAACTCCTATCTTCCTTGATTGGAGTGAGTACTGCTTTTGCTATAAAGCAAGATCCTGCTTACTACAAAAAAAAAATGAGAAGGTCAAACAGCTAAAGAAGAATAGGTAATATGGGGCAGGGAGTGCAGAACATTCTTTGTGGGGGAATCCAAATCGAGATGACATTTGAGCCCATGGTAACAAGATGCATCTGCAGCAGCTGAAGCTTATTTGGACAAGGAGAATAAGAGTGATGCTTGAAGGGAGGACAACAAAGCNTGTGGAAGATTATTGACTGGTCCAACTGGCTACCCTGATGGGTCTCCTGTTAAACGTAGCTCCTTAATCAACCATCCCTAGTAGATTACACAAGGAAGGCATACACTCAAAATTCAAATAGAAAATTGTTTCCTCTGGGCTGGCAAGGGACAAAATAAAAAACGCCCTGTAAATCTGGACTTCCATATGTGGTTCTCAGCTGGTCTGAGTCCCNGAATGAATTACATGCAGCCAGAGAAATTAATGCTACACACATGGGGGCCTAACTTGAAAGGAAGAATTGCATCTGAGTAGACTCTGCCAGACATTAAGAAACTGAGAAGCGGACAGAGTCCACATTGATACGGTATGCTATGAAGGACCCCCAGTGACATTACGATCAAGCACAAGAATAATGCATAATAAATGAGNAAGGACACAAATTGAAAAGAGAGAAAGAGAAGCACTAAAAGGATGTCTGAGTGCCCTGCCTTCAGCAGTTGGGTGGAGTGAGGTGGGTCTTAACTCTCCCTTTCCTGCCCGTCGGAAATGCTGCCTTGTTCTGGGTGAATTTAGTGTGCCTTACACCAGTTAAAGCCTGTAACAGAATGATTTAAGGTGACCCTTTTTCCTCCTGGCCTCATACTAATTGACTTAAGAGTGAGTTATAGTCCTTAGAGAATAGCAGCCACACATTGGGGATATTTTTAATATCAATTTCTGCAGGAGCTTTTACACAAGGAGATTGTTATAACAATTATTCCCTATACCCTTGCTCTCAGATAGATATTGATTTTTTTGCCCATTAGATGGGGAAGGGATAAATGGATATATGCAAATGCAGAATGGAATGACAGTCACTTAGGTCTTTGTGTAGTGAAACCCAGCTATTTGGGGAGTTGTGATTTTCNAACCTTCTTTGGAGAGTCCTGCAGATTTGGAAAGCTATGAAACAAGAACTAATAGTTCTCTCAGCTGTAATATCAGGGAAGATATAAGATCAGTAAACTCAAAACTAAGAAACACCAACAACTGATTTCTTCATTGTCTCAGTTTTGTCATTGATGTTTGCTCAGGGTTTCCTGCTGATTTGTATTAATGTCTAGAATCAAATGTGTAAGATTGTTTAGATACCTAAGAGAGACAATGGCCACCATATGTAATGTAGAGGTGTGGGCACACAGCTCTAGACTGTAGCAACCACCAAGTCTTGAGAACCATGTTCTATTGTATGTTATGGGATAGAACAATGGATAAGGAATTTGTGAGATATGGTTAATGATGTGTGAAAATGGGAATAAAATTTTCAAAGTTTAGAAACATAACTTAAAATTAGTTTAATTAAATGTTTTTCTCTTGTGATATAATTATATTTAAATTNAATTTATTTTCTTCCTTCCTTCTTTCTTCCTATATGTTGGTCTGTTTTTCTTAATCAGGGTTTCTATTGCTATGATAAAACATCATGACCAAAAGCAATTTGGGGAGNAAATGGTTTGTTTGTCTTATATTTACATTTTTATATTACAGTCCATCATCAAAAGGAGTCAGAGCAGGAACAGANGCAACAGCCATGGAGGAGTGCTGCTTACTGCCTTTCTCTTCATGGATTGCTGAGCCTATTTTATCTACCTCAGAATCACCTTCCTGGTGATGGCACTGNTGTCAGATGGATGAATTCACCTCAATCATTAATCAAGAAAATCCATTGCAGGCTTGTCAGGCCAATCTCATTGAACTACTTTCTCAGTTAAGATCCTGACCTTCCAGATATTTCTTTATTTGTGTCAAGTTGTCAAAAACCATCCAGTANACTTTTTTTTCCTGCTTTCCTTTCAGAGAAGGGTCTCATGCACATGGTTGAGGAAACTTGTTACATAGTCAAGGATGAACTTGAACTCCAGACCTTTCCATCNCCACCTCCTATGTATTGGTGTTACAGTTATGCACCACCAGGCCCAACCCAAAGAAGTTAGCTGCACCCACAAAAACACAGGTAATAGATAATCTCACACCAGCACATCCCAAAGAAGGAAAACATACACACACTACCACCACCGATAAAACCAAAAAATAACAGGAATTAGCAATCACTGGTCATTAATATCCCTTAATATCAATGGACTCAATTCACCTATAAAAAGACACAGGCTATCAGAATGGATATGAAAACAGGATCCATCCTTCTGCTGCATACAAGAAACACACCTCAACTTCAAAGACGGACACTACCTTAGAGTAAAAGGTTGGGAAAAGACTTTCTAATTAAACGAACTTAAGAAGCAAGCTGATGTAGTTATCCTAATATCTAACAAAATAGACTTCAAACTAAAATCAAACAAAAGAGATTGGTCAGGACATTACATATTCATTACAGGAAAAATTCACCAAGAAAAAGTCTCAATTCTGAANATGTATGCCCCAAATACAAGGGTGCCCACATATGTAAAAGAAACATTACTAAANCTTAAATCACACATCAAACCCACACACTAGTAGTGGGAGACTTCAGCATCCCACTCTCACCAATGGACAGGTCTGCCAGACAGAAATTTAACAGAGAAATAAGGAATCTAACACATTATAACTAAAATGGACTTAATAGATATCTACAGAACATTCCACCCTAACACAAAAGAATATACCTTCTTCTCAGCAGCCCATGGAACCTTCTCTAAAATTGACCATATACTTAGTCACACAGCAAATCTCAACAGATACAAGAAAATTGGAATAACCTCCTGTATTTTATCAGACCACCATGGCTTAAAGTTAGATTTCAACAACAACAAAAATTACAGAAAGGCTACAATCTCACGGAAACTGAATAAT
Organism: Neotoma lepida; assembly: GCA_001675575.1. Classification (NCBI taxonomy): domain Eukaryota; kingdom Metazoa; phylum Chordata; class Mammalia; order Rodentia; family Cricetidae; genus Neotoma; species Neotoma lepida. The sequence continues at coordinate 60,257 of LZPO01008358.1, read as the reverse complement.
GCTCAACTGAATAAACAATGGGCCAAGGAAGAAATAAAGAAAGAAATTAAAGACTTCTTAGAATTCAATGAAAATGAAAGTACAGCATACCCAAATTTATGGGACACAATGAAAGCAGTGCTAAGAGGAAAATTCATAGCACTAAATGCCCACTTAAAGAAGTTGAAGAAATCTCACATTAGCAACTTAACAGCACACCAAAAGCTTTATAACAAAAAGAAGTAAACTCACCCAGGAGGAATAAATGCCAGGAAATATTCAAATTGAGGGCTGAAATCAATAAAATAGAAACAAAGGGAACAATACAAAGAATCAATGAAACAAAGAGTTGGTTCTTTGAGAAAATCAATAAATAGACAAGCCCTTATCCAAACTAACCAAAAGACAGAGAGAGAGCATCTAAATTAAGAAAATAAGAAATGAAAAGGGAGATAACATAACAACCTAACAACAGACAANGAGGAAATCCACAGAATCATCAGGTCATACTTCAAAAACTTGTACTCCACACAATTGGAAAATCTAAAAGAAATGGACAATTTTCTGAAAAGGGACTACATACCAAAATTAAATCAAGACCAGAGAAACAATTTAAATAGATCTATAACCCCCGAAGGAAAAAGAAATAGTCATTAAAAGTCTCCCAACCAAAAAAAGCCCAGGACCAGATTGTTTCAGTGCAGAATTCTACCAGAATTTCAAAGAAAACCTAATATCAATACTCTTCAAATTGTTCCACACAATAGAAACAGAAGAAACATTACCAAACTCTTTTTATGAGGCCACAGTTACCCTTATACCCAAACCAAACAAAGATGCAACAAAGAAAGAGAACTACAGATCAATCTCCCTCATGAACATTGATGCAAAAATACTCAATAAAATAGTGATAAACTGAATCCAAGAACACATCAAAGAAATTATCTACCTTGATCAAGTAGGCATCATCCCAGAGATGCAATGATAGCTCACCATATGAAAATCTGTCAATGTAATACACCATATAAACAAACTGAAAGAAAAAAAAAAACCACATGATCGTCTTATTAGATGCTGGAAGCCTTTGACAAAATCCAACATTCCTTCATGATAAAGGTCTTGGAGAGATCAGGAATACAAGGAACATACCTAAATGTAATAAAGGCAATTTATAGCAAGCCAACAGCCAACATCAAATTAGATGGAGAGAAACTCAAAGGGATGCCAATAAAATCAGGAAAAAGACAAGGCTGTCCACTCTCCCCTTTCTATTCAATATAGTACTTGAAGTCCTAGCTAAAGCAATAAGACAACAAAAGGAGATCAAGGGGATACAACTTGGAAAGGAAGAAGTCAAACTTTTGCTATTTGCAGATGATATGATAGTATACATAAGTGACCCCAAAAATTCTACCAGGGAACTCCTACAGCTGATAAACTCATTCAGTAATGTGGCAGGATATAAGATTAACTCAAAAAAAGTAGCTCTCCTGTATTCAAATGATAAATGGTCTGGGAAAGACATCAGAGAAACATCACCCTTTACAATAACCACAAATAATATAAAATACCTTGGGGTAACTCTAACTAAGCAAGTGAAAGACCTGTATGACAAGAGCTTTAAGTCTCTGAAGAAAGAAATTAAAGACAATATCAGAAAAATGGAAACATCTCCCATGCTCATGAATAGGTAGGATTAACATAGTAAAGATGGCAATCTTACCAAAAGCAATCTACAGATTCAATGCAATCCCCATCAAAATCCCAACACAATTCTTCACAGACCTGGGAAGAACAATATACTCAATTTAATATGGAAAAACAAAAAACCCAGGATAGCTAAAACAATCCTGTAAAATAAAGTAACCTCTGGAGGCATCACTATCCCTGAACTCAAGCTCTACTATACAGCTATAGTAATAAAATCAGCTTGGTATTGGCATAAAAACTGACATGTGGNTCAATGGAATTGAATTGAAGACACTGACTTTAATACATATACCTTTGAACACCCAATTTCTAATAAAGAAGCCAAAACTGTACAAT
>LZPO01008357.1:58614-74370 GCA_001675575.1 Neotoma lepida | reverse complement strand
AAGTAAGCTAGATCTTCTCTGTAAGAAATTTAGAAGTAAAAGCAATTAGAACCCCGTGTAGAGTGGCATAAAGAGTTAGTAATTGAATGATTTGTTAAGAAGGGGGTTATCAGCAGGGTAGAGTAGGTCCCAGGAGTCCATTTGTCTGGAAGTGGTTATAGATGGGGGCATTGGAGACCTTTGACGATCCCTTAAAACCCTTTGCTACTTCTCCCTTGATGATCCCTTAAAGCCCTTTACTAGTACTTCTCCCTCTACCCCAGTGCCTAGCATACAGACTTGCCTGGAGAGTTAAAAAATGTTTGCATAGTTGGAAGCCCACGCAATTGTGTGTGGATCAAGGCCCACAGCCACATTTTATAAGAAATTACAATGAACTTGAGGCATGAAGGAAAAGAAATAACTGGCTTGTGATGGGGCAGATCATTTCAGGTTGAATGAAAAACATTTGTGAAGAGCTGGGCTGGGGGAGGTGGGGAGCTTCACTGTACCTGTGTGGCCGAAGTACAGAGAAGGTGGTGGGAAGCAGCATGGGATGAGGCCAGGACAATAGTGGAGAGCTAAGTCATGTTGGCTACATTACCTAGATAGTGTTATATAACACAGAAGCCAGCCAAAGGCCCTCTGCTTGCCTCACGACCAGTCACAGCTGGGCCCTGTCTGAAAGCGATGTATTCTAAACTTATTTCTGATTTTAAGCTTTACTAACACACACACACTTACACACGCCCACACAAATAGACTGGGTTACATAAGAGATCACTTGACATGACTATTTTGTGTGGATTGCAAAGTCCTCCAAAGACAAGATGTTGGCAGTTCAGAGGTGGGAGGCTACTTTTGTTTTAGCTTTGCAGTGTTGACAAAAGGGAAAGGCAACTGGGTCTCCAGACGACACGAGTCTGCTGAAGAGGTCAGACAGCCAGGCATGAAGACAAAGCTCAGGGATAGACCTGTGTGGAAAAACAGAGACAGTGTTCAGTCCAGAAACACCTTTCATGGGACTCAGTCCAGGGTGTAGTGAGTTCTATTCTGGTACCATTACAGGAGGCATCTAGAAAGACCTCATCCCTCTCCCCCACCTCCTTTAAGTTTACAAAAATGAGATGGGATTTTGCACTTATTGCAGAAGGACAGAACTGGCCTGGGAGAGTTCTGAGCAGGCCAGTTACAGCTGTAAGTTTGCACGCACAGACAGCACTCAGCAACTGTAAGGGAGAGCAACAAGAAGGAGAAAAAACCCAGCAACAGATAACCCACAAGTTGTTGAGTCTTGGCTCCTTAATGAATTGTATTGTTTCCTTGAAGCAGATTTGTGTTCCTAATTACGCTTTGCTTAAGCTAATATTAAAATGAGTTTTCATTTCCAGAGAAAGCACACACCAGCTGGGTAGAGAAAGCAGAGGGTCTCCTGAGAACTTGCTTCATGTGGGGTAGTCAGAAGGGAAGCAGCCTGGGACTGAGTATTTCCAACAATCGAGAGAATGGCTGCACCAGCCTCTCCTAACCTCCATATACATGCTGGAGGCCCTCACAGAGGGGCTCAGGTAGGCACTCACAGAGGGGCTCAGGCTTGTTACTTACACTAAAAGCAAGCACAAAATAATTTCTTGTTTAGGATCATCCTGTATCTCAAAATCCAAATCACGTTTTTTATCATATGGGTGTGGAAAGGAGGGGATCATAATTGAAGTTGCCTGTTGCCTGACTCCAGCAAAGGCAGAGTTTGAGGACAGTTTTGGTCTACACAGCCAAGGCTACATAGTGGGACCCTGTCTCAAAATAAAATAAAATAATAATTATCACTTAATCAACAAAAGCTCTGCCAACTCACCACAGTAAGAGCCTTGATGTCTGCAGTGAAATTTCTGCTCCTGTGTTCTGTGGGTAAATCCTGCAAGAGGGCCAGATCCATCGTGTAGTGGCAGAGTGCTTGGTAAATGGGTTCCAGGCCTAAATTAATAACACACACACACACACACACACACACTATTTGCGTTGGGCTCTTGTCTTGTTTCATGCCATCTTAGAGGTCATAAGTTAGGCTTATGAAGATAAAGGACAGCCACCAGCCCTGGTGTAGAAGTAAGGACAGGAGGAGGCAGACCAGGAGTCCAGCTCTCCTGAGTCCCTGTCAGCTGGAAGTCTTGTTGGTTGGTGGTAACATTTGAAGGCTATAAAATAAATCAGGTCCTGGATATGCTGGGAAATTCTCCAGCTTTAAACTCTGTTCTGCTTTTGAGCACTGGCCTTCCATTTCTCAGTGCTCACGTGCCTCTGTGGCTATTTAGAACTAAGTCCCGCTGCTGCTTGCTCTTTGACACCAGCCTGTACTATCTCGACAGCCTCTCCTTGTAACATGAATTGCTAAACAGTCTTATTAATAAAAAATCCAGAGCCAGATATTGGGGTGAAAGCTGAGAAATCAGAGGAACAGAACAAGCCACAGCCACAAGTTCTTACCGATAGGAAATCCTCAGTCCAAGAGAGAACTACTTCCCATATACTCATGCCTATTACTTTTCTGTGCCCTGCCCTCTTACTTCCTCTCTCCACCCAGCTACATCATTTCCTCTTTCCGCCCAGCTCTATCACTTCCTGTCTGTCTGTACAGACCTCCAGACCTCTATGGTTAACTAGTACTGGGATTAAAGGTGTGTGCCACCACACCTGGTTATGTTCCTAGTGTGCCCTTGAACTCACAGAGATCTGGATGAATCTCTGCCTCCCAAATGCTAGGATTAAAGGCGTGTGCTACCATTGCCTGGCCTCTATGTTAAATATAGTGCCTGGCTTTTTCTTCTGATCCCCAAGCAAGCTCTATTTGTTAGAGCACAAATAAAATATCACCCCATCTCCTTGTTCCAGCTCCCCACTTAGCCCCTGCTCTCTGCTGTGGGTGCCTCATGCTGGGCCTAACTGCCTGACCTCATAAGCAACTTTTCCAGTCTCTGCTTCAACCTTGGCTCCTCAGATGAGTCCTGGTGCCTCACCGAGCCAACTCCCTCTCTTCCATTGCTCATGGCATGCTTACCCATCCCTGGTGGCTCTTACTCTAGCCATAGCTCACCAGTCACTTGTGCACTCTTGTACAAACAACAAGGTATCTCCTGTTCATGTCAGGACTCCTAGTGCTGAAGTTCCTCAAAGATATTTCATAATTATCACACAGATGACCCCATCCTGAGCAGATACCAAGCATTAGGAATTGTGTGGATGGCATGCTGACTTGAGGCATCCTGTCAGTATCGACAATGCGGAACTGGATAAATGTAAATTCCATCCCTGTTCACCTTCTCTCGGACAGCACCCCTAGTAGCCATGCAGCCTGCTGAAACAGTTCTTGCCTTTGGAGTATCAATTGCCAACTCAGGTATATGTATATGTTCACGAGCTAAACTTGACAATAGGGTACCTGACTCCTCAGCTAGACAGAAAGGCAGGGCCAGCTGCAGGCATGTCTCTCAGGGTCAGCACCTCAAGCCAATCTCCCCACTGTGCATCACACAGGCATTGCTCACAGATGTCTGTCCCCAAACTATAGTGACAAGGAGGCTGCTCAGATCTGTGCTTACTGACCCTCTGGCCAGCTCTCTTTAGGGAGAAAACCTTCCACCTCCCCAAGGCTGGGATCCTCAAAGACAATGAATCCCATTTCCTTCCCAGCCAGCTCTCCTGTGGACTGTAGTTCTGCTTGGGCCCTGAGCCTTTCGTGAAATTCCATTGCAGGTGTGGGAGAGGAAACACAGGGATTGGAGCCCCTCCCCCTGTTTAGACACAAGAGGATGTGGAGCAGAACTTTTACCGGGATGTAGGTGACAGTGAAGGCCTGTCAAACTCCACCCTGAGGAACAAACTATGAGCCGGGTGGGTTTGGGTACACATTAAGTAGAGAGGAACATTTTAATGTACTTTGAGGCAATGAAGTTGGTGTTGAAGACCATTATGTAGAACCTAGACTTAGAAAATGAGGACTTTCTGGTTTTTCAACCACTTTCCTTTCTCAAACTCAGTTCTCCCAGCCTTGGGACCTTCGTTATCCGAGCAAACTTCTGCAAAGGACTGGGTAGGAAATATTTTAGGCTCTGAGGCGTGTGGAGTCTTTTTGACTGTTGCTTTGTCTTTTTGTTGTTGTTTATAACCTTTAGAAATGTACGACCTAACAGGCTGAAGGCTGCACAAAACCAGGCCCAGGGTCAGATTGGCAGCCCCTGTTTAGGATCAGAAGATCTAATGAGACAATACATACAAAACAGCTTGCACAGAATCAACCCCAGCAGGCGCTCACTGAGCAGCGGTTGTGATTACTCCTGTCTGAAGATGGTATAGAAGGTGAATAAGGGTGACGGGAGGTGCAGGCTTNAAAGTCCAGACATTAAGAAAGGAAAATATAACTTGTGTAAGCTAGAATAATCAATGTGGTCCTCATTGTTTGGTTTGAATCAATGAGAATTATACTATCAAGCAGGGACCAGGAAAAATGGACATTGCTGTGGGACAGCAGTGTATCAGGCCTTTGTGTTATCTCCTAGCCAGGAGTGTTTTATCCTCTCTTGTGCAGAAAGGAACTGCCCCTGGAGCTGGTTCCTTCTGGCCAGAGCCTCCTGCAGTGCAGCAGCCAGCACAGCTGTGTGCAGTGGGCCTCTGGCTCGAATATTTATTCTCTTCCTAATACACACCCTTTAGCAACATTTCTTGCCCTGACCCCTGATGACTGCACCCTGAATGGTGTTTAGAGGGCTTCAAAGGGTGTTTCTAGCTGGATACCTTCTGTATTAATTATTTTAATTGTTTGTAACAAAATCCCTGACAAACAACTTGCAGGTGGAAGAAGAAAGGGTGTATTTTGGGTCACACGGCTCATCTTGACAGGGAGGATACAGTGGTGGGAGCATGAGGCAGTTAGTCACATTGTGCCCTTAGTCAGGAAGCAGAAGTGATGTCTGGTGGGGCTCAGCGCCCTTCCTCCTTTCTTCTTTTTTATTCCATCTAGAATCCCAGTCCATGGCATGGTGCTGCCCAAATTCCAGATGGCTCCTCCTGCCTCAGTTTAAACATTTCTAGAAACACCCTCACAGCATACCCAGAGGTGTGTCTCCTAGGGGGGCTACAAGTTAAATTGACAATGAAGATTAAACCATCACATCACCTATGGGCCAAGCCTGAGCCAGAGATTAGAATAGACAGAGGGAGAGATGAGGGAGAGGAAGAAAGGGAGAGGGACAAGGGAGGAAGGGACAGACAGACAGAGAGGCAGAGAGCTCACAATATGGTACTCATCTACATAGCTCACCATAGCTCATCATGAAGGCTCAGCAGAAAACTCCGCAAGAAAATGCTTTATCTTTGGAAAGCCACTGAGACAAAGCCAAATTTACTTTAAAAACACTCAACTTTGATCCCATGCCAGTCTGCCTAGTCCATTATAAAGTCAGCACTGGCTCCCTGTGATTCCCAGAACAAAGTTTAACTTCTGGAATCAGCTTCACAGCAAAGCTATCTGGAAGATGTCCCAGGTATGCTGGTTGCTGGGCTGCACAGGCTCTGCTCCTTCTCTCTGCTCTACGATGCCAGCTCACACTGTTCCATCACTTGCTCTGAAATGGTCCTGGAAGCGCTGTCTCTTACACAGTCTCCTGTCTCACTCCTCTAGGCCACCCCAGTGCCTGCAGAGTCACTTGTTCCTTTGGCTCACGTATTTTGGTTTTCTGTTGTTGTTGTTGTTTTGTTTTTCTTTTTGTGCCTAGAAGCCATGCCTCGCCATTGCAACCACTTCTGCATGGTCTGTACAATAACTCAGAAGTTACTTCTACTGAGTTCCTCATTCTTGGAACTTTAGGAATGTTTTGCCTTTTTGGGGGGTTGAGGGCAGGCCGTCTGTTACATCCCTCAGAGTGAAAGGATCCAGTGCTGAGTCAGGCTTGTATGGCCAACCTGCCTGGCCTGCCTCATTCTATGTATGTAATCTTAAGGAAATTACTTCAATCAGTGTTTCTTAAGCATGGCTGCATGTTTGGATTGTCTTTGAAGCGGTATTTGTTTGTGTTTTAAAAGGATACTAATGACCAGGCCATAGCCCAGACCAAATTAAGTGAGAAACACAAAAGGGTGGGCTCAAGTGTCAAAGCCCCCCAGGTGGCTCCAGTGTGCAGCCTGACTTGAAAGCCTCCATTTAACAATCTGAGCCTTGTTTCCAGGGCTGCTCAGAAGACGAAATACAATGTTTGCAGAAGCTTGGCAAGGTGCCCGCTGTACGGGGAACACACGGGAACTGTTATTGCATCCTGCTTCACCCTACTTAGCCTTCACTGCCTTCACACAGCAGGTATGGAGTCAGCATGGAATGCTGACTGCCCAAGTGCTATTTAGAGAGGCTCAAGGGAAGGCCCAGCAGGTGCTTCAGAGAGCCCCCTTCAGTAGAGGGAGAGACTGTGCCTGCAGCAGAGGCATAGGGCAGGCAGAGGGGCAGGTGGTCTATCCTGGTTGCTGGCTGAGAGTACTGATGGACATTGTCCATGCTGGATTCAAAACCAATAATGAACCAAATACAGGCCAGTGTGCCTTTTATGATCAGCCTGCAGCAGGGAGTTTTCACAAAGCCAGGGATTAAATGCATCTTGCAGGAGTAGACTTCTACCTTCCAGCCTCCTTTGCCTTACTCGGGTAAGCCACTGGCTCAGAGCCCAGCAAGAAGGGAATGAAGAGCTCTCCGAGTCAGCACTATTAATGAGCTAAATGGCTTGAGAAAGAAACAAGGGAGCTGTAAATTATATTTATAAATTAAGTCATATCAAGCTGGACCAAGTAATTAAACTGTGCACCCATAATTAAATACTTGTCTAGTNTTTAGGCCTCAAGATTTCTTTCTGGTGTAATAAAAGAGGTTTGACCTCAAAATGGTTGGCAGTCTCTGTGGTGGGCTGATGACTCATGNGGTGCTCCTTGGGCAAGGTGGTGCCAAGGTCACTGACTAAATGACGTCTTGAGAATGTGCTCATAGGATGGGGAAGAACTATATAGGCGTGTTTAGCCTGGGGAAGGCCTCAGACATGCTCACGGGCAGCAGTAGCAGCCTCGAGGATTGCTGAAGCCTCGATCGAGGATTGCTGAAGGAGGGCCCAAGAAGCCGCTTTGGGGGCTGTAAGAATGGAGTCATGCAGATACCGGCCCTGCATTCATTTCCTATCCTTGCCTTCACTGGCCTCACCCAGAGCCCCAGCTGACAGCTGTTCTTCGACCATAGTCTACCTTTTCTGTCTCTGTGCTCTCATTCTGTCTGCACACCCTTCCCTGCTCTCCTCACCTGGCTTTTTTATCCTTCAAAATTTAGTTCCAAGGGACCTTGTGGAGCCTATCCCTGACTGGCTGACAGAGGTGCCAAACCCTCCCAGACTCCCACAGTTACCTGACAGAACAGCCTCTGCAGCCTCTCCCTGTAAGGTTCTAGGTAGCAAAGCACTGGCTCTAAGTTCCTCAGAGCTGCCTAGCAGGATGGAAGGAGCTTCACAAGGACCTGCTGGGTAGGCACATACATGAATGCAGAGCAGTTCTGTGAAGAAGGGGACCTAGTGTGACCATATCCTTATTTTTAGACAAAAGAGCCAGACTACAAGATATCAAGGCCAAGGGCTGTGCTTTATTCCATTTTACATGGTGCTCAGCAGACAGAAACACTCAAGAGCCTGGGTAGATGGCTCAGGCCATGAAGCACTTGTCTTGCAAGCTGAGGACCTGAGTTCAATCCTCAGAACTCATGTAAAAATGTTAGGTACAGCAGAGCACACTTGTGGTGCCAGTGCTGGGCAGGCAGAGACAATCTCGCTTAACTGATGAACTCCAGGCCAATGAGAAACCCTATCTTACAGGAGATGGACCGTGCTTCTGATGACATTTGAACCTGTCGTCCACTGCACCTGCACACACATGTGCACACACAGATACAACAAGTATATACACACACTTATAAAAAGGGAAATGTCTNTTTAATTCCCTCTTACTTGTGAAGAGACCTAGGATCCTGCCAGAGCTGTATTAGCAAAGCAGGGAAACCCAGGAAATGCTCACTGGGGCAAAAATGTTAGAGAGGTTTGTTAGGGATGGAGAAGGGCAAAGGCAGGATGGAGGGGTATGGCTGGGAGACCCAGGCATGGGAGCGCAGGGGAAGGAAGGCAAAAAAAGATGACAAACAAAGAGGCTAAAGCAGCAGGGAGAAAAAGAAGAAGAGGAGTCTAGAAGCATGGTGTGGGAGGGGAAGATGAGCCAGGAGATAACAGTGTGGATGGGAGGGAAGGCCTTCTGGGTAAGGGAGGACAGGATGGGGAGAAAACAGGGCTGGCGAGGACTGAACCAAGAAGTTTGGAGAGCAATCCAAGGGGTGGACAGTTGTGTGCCTGGCTTAGAAACAGCCAGGAAGACAAGGTTTGAGATCTGCTGGTGATGGTTAAAGGTCTAGGGTGCTGCACTCTGGAAGGGCTGTCTGAGATAGAGNCCTGCCTATCTTCTCTGTTGTGTGTGTGGCCTTGGGGGANGGGGCTTCACAGCTCCAAAGCTCAGTTTCCTTCCATGTTAATGGGAACACTGCACTCAGAATAGCTGCCTCTTAGTGGAGCTGGGTGAGTTCAGTGAATTAAAACATACAGTCAATGTGCGGCAGGCTGCTCCAACACCAGATAGACCCATTATAGGGATCACCTGATTTGGCACCTAGTGGGCTGACCATGTGTCTTCTTGTTTCCACCCCAGGGAGGCGAGGGGAATACCAAAGGGGCCTGTGCATCCCCTTTTCTCTTGAGTGGCAGGTATCAGAATTTGCTGGGGAGGATGTCAGATATCCCTTCAGTTAGACAGCCCTTTGCCATGTCCATTCGGTCACAGTGTGTTGTTCTTTCTCAGGAGAGAACACAAGAGCAGCTGCGTGCCCCTGGGGAAGTGGCATGCCCTCTCTGTCTCAGTTCACACGTGTGTAAGTTCAGAAGGTTCATTCTCTCACCTGTAAACGTCCTTCCGACTTTAATAGTTCATGTTGCCACTGAAGATAAATCAGACAAGGTGGGGCTGGAGGAGGCTAAGCTGGAGGGACCAACTTTAGTGCATAGGGGATACCCTGNTGCTGCCAGGACAGGCTGTCCTCAGCTGGGTAATACTCACTACTGAGTTCCCTACAGTAAGAGAAACACTGAATGACAGCTGTTCTAGGGGACGCTGGCCATTAGAGGTCATGAAGTGTCTCCCCGGGGGACACAGGAAGGACAAAGCAGCCTTGCAGGAAGCCNTGCNTGTGGAGTCATTTACTTCACCACAGAGGGCATTACAGGATGGTCAAGTATGAAAGGAGTTAGGTGCTAAATGATTTCATCAGACCAGATGTCTTATTGTGTAAACACTCGGCCTCCCCCAACCCCTGCAGGCTTAGTGAAGTTGCCAGAAAGCCCCTGTGTGCTCTGCTCAAGCCTTCATATCATTTAGGTCACCAGTAACTAGAAAATACTCTTCCAGATCCCCAAAGGCTCCTTTCTCTGCCTTTCTTTCGTTCTCTTCTCTTCTCTTCTCCCTGCAGACATGTTTTTCTGTAAATACCTCAGCTCAGCTCTGAATCACAGATCAAAGCCTTTCTTCATTCATCTTCTGAGGCTGAATGGCAATTTATAATGTCTGTGGTTTTCACTAATCTGTTTTCATGCCATCTTACTTGAAATCAACAGAAGGCTGCTCACAATGGCACACAGGAGCTGCCCTGTGGAGGCAATGTAATTTGAGCAGAGCACGCCCAAGTCTCAGAACCCACAGGTAGATGGAGCCTTTTCTCATACCCAGCATTAATCTTTGTAAACAACTTGTTTTGATAAAAGCCAGAGGGAACAACGAAAATTCACGGTTATCACGAAACACAGCTCCATCCCTTCCTCTTCCCACCCGCTCCCTTACTTCTCAGTGACATCTACGGCTTTGTCAATTTAGCCACCACAAAGGAAGGGTGGAGGTTGGGCTGTTTCCCTCACAGAACATGTGNATAGATAGTTCTGGAACCTTCTGAGAACGGGTCATTTGCAGAGCTGTGTGAGAATCCTAAGATGGGAGGAATTTGTTTTGTTTTGTTTTTTTTTTTTTCTGTCTTGTTTTTCACCTCCAGATCAAAGGCAGTCATTACATCTCACTTAGCAGCTGTTTTTCTGGGACATAACTACCATTAACTGCATTCATCCTTAGCTCTTACAGCAGAAGGGGGTCTCTTAGTGGCCACAGGGTCTAGTGGGCATGGTAAGCCCAAAAGCATGGGATCTAATGGGAGGCATTTGACAAAGTCTCAAGTCAAATTCAGCACTGAGCTCCAGAAATGCTGGCTAAAATAACAACAAGAGTGGCTTTCATCACTGAAGAGTTTCTCTAACTGGAGGAGCTTAGCTGGCTCTCAGGCAAGCAAAGCAACACTGATGAGTTGGCATCTGCAAGGCCTGGGAGTGCTTGGGGGTTTAATTTCAGGACCAACTTCCTCTAGGCACTAGAATTTGTCATTTCCACAAAGACAGNCCCTTAAAGTTCCTCTGATCTTCTCTTAGGTGATATACTGACCTGGAAAGGGAGAGGTGAGGGAATGAACGATGGGGAGGGAGTTCCTGTCAGTTCAGTCCAGCTTTCCCTGTGAGGAGCACCGCCCCTCATGTTGTGCCTTCATTCACAAAGCTATTTCAGATGTATTGTTTCCATCTTATCCATGAAGACATTGACCATTGACCNCTGAGAGAGCACAGTGAGTCACTGCTAGGGGTGGAACATCATGGTCACCGCCCCCACCCTCACACACACACACACACCATGCTGGAGTGTTGATGGTCTTGATCCAGGGCAGGTCTGTAGGCAACCACAGCAGGTGTAAATTCATGAATGCAGCTTCCTGTCATGTCTGGAGGACACTATTTTTCAGCAGGCCTCCCCATCTCTGGCTCTTATTACAACCTTTCCACTTGCTCTTCCATGATATGATATCCCCTGAACCTTGGATATATGAGGGGTATAGATGCCCTAATAGGGCTGAATTACTCATATGTGCCAAAAGAAAGCTGGACAGATGACTCAGTGGTTAAGAGCACTGATTGTTCTTCCAGAGGACCTAAGTTCAATTCCCAGCACCCACATGGCAGCTCAGAACTGTCTATAACTCCAGTTCCAGGGAATCTGACACCCTTACACAGATGAACATGCAGGCAAAACATCAATGCACAAAAATAAAAATAAATGAATATTTTTTAAAAAGAAAGAAAGCTTTCCTCACTGTGGTCTACTCATGGAGACAAACAAGGTCATGGTTAAACCATCCTGGGATGAGCACAAAGCCAGGTCATGATTAAACCATCCTGGGATGAGCACAAAGCTAGGTCATGGTTAAGCCATCCTGGGATGAGCACAAAGCCAGGTCATGGTTAAACCATCCTGGGATGAGCACAAAGCCAGGAACTGGTAGGTAAAGCCAGGTACCCAAGTACTTGGGTGTTGACAGATGCTGTGATGTTTCTGCTTAACTCTGGGAGAATGGAGCTTTGTATGTTTAAGCTTTCTTTCCAAAGCCACCTGCTAGTAAGTGGCAGAGGTTGGATTTGAACATGAGTCTTCTGATCTTCAGTTCCATGCTTTTTCTCTCTTACCTTGCTTGGGACAGGGAAACCATTCTAGCAATAAAGGGAAACTCCCTCGGCTATCTGGAGTTACATGGATTGATCATATATAATAGGAAGTCGAGAGAAAGCCGAGTCTGCTTTCATAATGATGTCAGGTTGTGGCAGACCCCTTGCCTTGATCATGTGGAGGATAGTCCTGTCCCTTCCTACTGAGGACAAAGGCTGCAGACTTGATGGATGTGGCATGTCAATATAGTTGGGTGGTGATGATATTGGAATAAGATTAACAGGCCAGAGAGTAGGGGGATTCAAGAGCAAAGTAGGGCAATATGAAGAGGGGGTATGGTGGATTAAAAACTCCAATACAATTAAATTTTTGTTTTGTTTTAAGATAGGGTCTCACTATGTAGTCTGGCTGTNCTGGAACTCACTATGTAGACCGGGCTGGCCTGGAACTCACAGAGATCCACCTGCCTCTGCCTTCCAAGTGCTGGGATTAAAGGTATGTGCCACTANATCCAGCTTAAAAATATTTTAAATAAAGAATGCACCATATCCCAGTGCAGCTCTTACCCCTCATCAGAGAGGCTTCCTTATGTCATGAATGGCAGTTAATAAAGANCACTGCTGGTCAAAGTACAGAGGACAAGTGACTGTGGGGTATTCAGCCCTACTGGAGCATCTCTATCACTCTTCTCACACATACAGANCTTGGGAACATCATAGCATGGAAGAGCAAGTGGAAAGGTTGTAAAAGCCAAAGGTTAGGGAGGGCTGCTGCAAAATAATGTCTTCTGGACATGACAGGAAGCTACACTCACAAATTCACAGCAGTTGTGGTTGCCTGCAGAAGACCTGCACAAGGACAAGCCAGTCAACACTCCAACATGGGGTGGGAGGACTCATGAGGGTCTACTCCTAGCAAAGAAGTTGCTGGGAGTTAATGGCTAAATAGGGAGGAAAAGTCTTATTTCTTCAGTGATATAGTCTGTGCTATGTTGTTCATGCCTCAGTGGATGGTACTACACCCATGTGCATACAGGTATAGGTAGCACTAATGGGACTCAGTGTGTTATATACTTTTAAAAAAAGAAAGAAAAGTCATTAAGAGAGTGATGGGGAATATCAAGGAGGAGTCTGAGGCAGGAATAGAGGGTGGATATGATTTAAATATATTGCATTCATGTATGAAATTGTCAAAGAATAAATAAATAAATAACAACAACAAAACAGACTGAAAAAAATGCCAACCAAGAGTAAGGATTGGACATGTTGAATGGTAGAAAGCAGAACAGTTTGGAGACTCTAGGGGGCATGAGATCTAGGGCAGGGAGTGGTTTTAAATATCCACTGGAAGCAAGGACTCTCAGTCTCATGAGCACGCTGGACCCTTGTCTATTTTCTTAATCTGATGCTCAGCTATGCATCCCTGACCTAGAAGCAAGATGAGGTGCCTTAGGGAGACATTGCACTCAGTGAGGGATTGGAAATTGAATCTTATTTAGGAATATATTGATAGATTCCAGGAAAGAAAGAACTGTCTATCATTTGAGTCTGAGGGTCAGGAGGTGTGGATGCACATTTGGATGCTACTCAGAGGAAACTGAAGAATTCCAAAGCTCACCCGAGCCAAGGTATAATGACATCCATGAAGTAACTAGACAGTCTGGGGGTCAGGAGCCCGTCTGCTATGTAGACCAGTATCTGTAGGAAACTGGTCACTAACCTGGAGACAATATAATTTACTTATCCAAAAACATCCCATCCTCTGAAATGTCCCATGGGGTGGTCAAGTAGGCTTTCTCTTTATGGCTTCCAGAGAGCCTTCCCCTCACTGAACATAGCAGTGTGAGGAGCAGTGAGGGGAGAGCGCCAAGCTACCACACCAAGCCACACTTTCAGAGATGATGCCTGTGTTCGTCAGGACTTCAACCTGATGGTATGGCCAGGGACCCGGTCCTGTATTAGTTACTTTTCTAATATGTATGGCAGGAAGCAAACTAAGAGAGGAGAGATTCCTTTAGGTTCTTAGAGAACCTGTCATGGTGGGAAAGGTGTGATGCTGGGCAGTGTGAACAGCTGCTTGTTCATGGCTCAGTGGACCAGGAAACAGGGAATGCCGGAGCACATCAGGTTCTCTGTCTCACCTTTTCAGCCTGGGCTTTTAGTCCATGAGTGGTGCAACCCACCCTCAGGGTAGGTCTTCCCTCTCAGTTAACCCCTGGACACTCCTCCACAGACATGCCAAGAAGTGTTTTTCCTAGGGAATTCTAAATCCAGTCAGACTGCCAATAGAGATGGCAGTTTTATTTAGTGCTGTCTAGGGGGATTACCTGGGAGTCAGCTTTTAACTTCAAACTTGCCAGCTGGAATTCATAGCCCTGGGGTCATCAAAGATGAGTGGTACTTTTAGAAGCACGCTGTCCTTTACAATTTAGGGTGTTTCTCAGGACCACCTCTTGTTTGTCTAACCCAGCAAAGGTAGGGAGTGAGAGAAGTAGATGTGTTGATGTTGACAGAGGACTTGGCGGAAATANGAGTGGAGCTGGCTGAACTACATCCTATGAGCTCTTCTCTCAAATAAAAAGGAAGCAAGCATTGTGTATTCCCCTCCATGTAATAGTCTGCAGGATGTGATTGACAGTTGATTTAGATAGAAATCTGACATGACCACAAGCTACTCAGTCAAACTTTTCTTGTGCAGCTGAGTTTAGTGACACAGCTCCTCACTATGGTTAGATACTGTGTGTGGAGTCAGGGAAGGGAAACCTTTCCCTTAGAAAGAGACAAACATGTTAACTGCTAGTATGCAGCATAGTCACACACATGGAAAAATGGGTTTGGGTCAGAAAACTGGAGTTATAATGAATTTTGATCCATGACAATCGAAGCTGTTAACTAATCCTAAATCCACCTGATATGGAGAGTTTGGGGAAGTTTCTATAGATGGCAGAGAAGCATTGAAAGCCAATGAATATCCCTTGGCTTTGGAGAGCCAGACAAGACTGGTGGGTTGCCAATGCTGATGAGGTTGGGAGGGAGCCTTAAAGAGAAGCTCCATGGCATGATGTTATTCCTGAACCACGAGAAATTTCACATGACTAGGACTTCTTAACCCTGTCACAGCAACACCCGGGGATCTCCAGGCTCAGTGAGAGACCTTATCTGAAGAGGGTACGGCAGTGAGTGACAGAGCAGGAACGCAGCAGCTTCCTCTGGCTTCTACACATTAGTGCATGGGCATTCATACCTACACACATGGGAATATCCACTCAACACACACACACACACACACACACACACACACATACACACACACACACACTTTAAAAAGTAAAAATGGAACTTTTAGTTTATCATGGAATAAAAATCATTATACTTTTGAAATTTTTAAAGAAACAAGAGGAAGCAGTGGAGATCTTGGCCATCCATCCTTAGCTAACCTAGTATACCAGGCAGGATTCTCTACATGATCAGAACTAGCAAATTGGTATGTCTATTATAAATGGGGATTGGCTAACAAGATAGGCATGAAGTAGTTCAATCATGGCAATCTGCCTGCTAAATAGGCTAAGAACTCAGTTAGCTACTCAGGCCATGAGGCTAGGTGCCCCAGCAATCACAGAAGACCTTGAAGAATCTTGGAGAATGGCTGGTCTTCATTTCACCTTACAAGGCTGAAGATGCTGGAGTCTAATGTGAGCAGAGGATGGTGGTAGCACTGGTGGTGAGGGTAGCCATAGATGAATTTGCTCNTGAATGAGTGAAGGCAAC
The DNA here is from genome assembly GCA_001675575.1 of Neotoma lepida. Classification (NCBI taxonomy): domain Eukaryota; kingdom Metazoa; phylum Chordata; class Mammalia; order Rodentia; family Cricetidae; genus Neotoma; species Neotoma lepida. The sequence continues at coordinate 58,984 of LZPO01008357.1, read as the reverse complement.
ATTGCTTTCTTTTCCCCAGAAAAGCAACATTTCTTTTCTTTTCTATTTGGGCTACCCACTGGAAGGTTTCCCCACACAGAGAAGGGATCTTCCTCTCTAAGTTAATTCTCCCTGGCAATATCCTCATGGATACTCCCTGAGGTGTGTCTCCTAGGTGATTCCAGATCTTGTCAAGTTGACAGGAGAGTAGTCACCAAGAGTAAAGAGTAATCATCAGAGACTGAGATGCTCAGCAGGTAAAGGTGCTTGCTGCCAAGGCCCAAGGAACTAACATGATCCCTGGTACCCACATGGTGGGAGGAGAGAGCTAATCCCTGGTACCCACATGGTGGGAGGAGAGAGCTAATCCCTGGTACCCACATGGTGGGAG
>LZPO01008357.1:46141-56955 GCA_001675575.1 Neotoma lepida | reverse complement strand
TCTTTCTTTCTTTCTTTCTTTCTTTCTTTCTTTTTGTTTTTTTGTTTGTTTTTGTTTTTTTGACCCAGGGTTTCATTGTGTAGCCCTGACTGTCCTGGAATTAGCTTTGTACACTAGGCTAGCTTCAAACTCATGGAGATCCACCTGCCTCTGCCTCCTGAGTGCTGGGATTAAAAGTGTGAGCCACCATCATCCTCGGCAACACAACCATTTCTAAACAAAGCCTTGCTAAGGGGAGTGAGGCTACCAGGCTTGGCTTATAGACAAGCCAGAATNATTGGAGCTAGGAATGGCACAATTTTCTCTGAGACACTTGACTTTGAGAAGGGATGTGGACATCTGAGCCAAATCTCGTTCCTATTCAGAGGAAGGAAGGTTAAGCAATGCTTTTTGGATGGGTGACCAAGTGTGTGTGTTTGCCTCATTGCTCACTGCTGTCTGGCACTGGTTCATGCACCCCAGTCACTGAGAGGGGAAACACGTGGCNTTGGTGACCTCTCTTATCAGTCTTGCCTTGGGGCCCCCAACATCTGTGTCACATGGGCTGGTTATAATCTCACTTTGTATTTAGGGTAGGCCTTTCTTCTCTCCACCTCCAGAACTTTTACAGACTTAGTAACCTCACCCAGAAGATTACCATCTTCCATTTATAGAGGTGGCGTGAGGGTCACGCCGCAGCCCCAAGGGTCCAATCTGGAGGCAGAACACTCCTGGCTCCAGGTGCTCCAACAGGACTGAGGCTAAAGACTCCACCCACCAGGGAGGCTGTGGCTGCAGACAACAAAAGCTTCCTTGTGTGACTGGAGTTTCTGGAGAATGTCAGCTGGGCAGCAGTGTTGGAGAGGTGCTCTGTGATTATACAGAGCAGAGTGGATTAGCAAGACCAAAGCCACTTTTGTCTGACTTGGCTCATTCTAGTTCATTCCTTTGCCTTTGGATTCTGCCAAGTAGTCAGTGCTTGCCTTCTCTGCGCTGACTACCGTTCAGGGTGTTGAACATAGAGCCATGAGCAGGCCATAGTTTCTGACCTCAAAGGTATTTGGGGGAAACAAGCCACGAGGACGTGATAATACAAGTACTTTACTCCCATCAGCTGGGTACAGGGTCTCCAGGAACAACACCATCTCATGCTGAGATTTAAGCAACAGAGAGAAGTATAATATTGCCTATTTCTGGACTCTGCAGGACTTAGGGAGCATCTCATGAGTGACTAATGGCACACAGGAGTCTCTAGGAGCAATGTGGAATATGTATATCCTAGCACATCTAACCATATAGCCCGCTTGTCCCCACCCTGCATCTCTCTAAGAGAGTGCTGAAAACAGAGAGCACTGTGAGCTGAGACTGAAGGCAGGAGTGACNGGGTCAGAGGGAGGCCTCTGGTCTGCTCTGAAAAGCACAGGGGTGACTTTCAATACATACGGGGCTATTTGCATTCTTCAGCGGACACTCTGGTCTCCCCAATAATTTGACTTGGTTGTTTGTGACAAAGATCCTCTTCTTGTAATAAATGAGTTAGCCGTGAACCTGTGGCTACCTTGCTGGCCAATGAAATGAGAAGAGAAATGTCTCCTANACTGAGACAAAGAAACAGTGAGTGGAGACCTGCTCACCTCCCTCCAGCCCTGCGGCCATCTTGCCAGCAGCCTGAGGGTACAGGCAATGCCTCCATGGCAGNGAAGATGGGAGCCACCCTGATGAGCTTCTGAGTAGCCATACCTGGAGCCTGTCCCATGTGCTGTTAGCTTAGATGTCTTGTCATGTAACAATTCATCTCCTGTCTCTGTTCCAGGGAGGGCTTCCTGTTACTAGCCGTGAGCAACAGCCCGGCTGGTGAACTTCTTGCTTTCCTCTCTTAAGACGTTTTCTTCTGCTGGTGCATTTTTGTCATTTTCTACATTAGGGCTCTTGACTTGGACTCACAGAGGGTCCTCGACTCAGTTGGCTCAGGCAGCAGGTGGCACATCAGTGATGTCCAGGGCAGAGCTGTGTCTCATNNGCTTCAGGTTGTGTAGATGGCTGTGGGCTCACATTCTGATGCTTGTGCTTAAGGAGCTAGAGGGGGCTGTTGAGGACTCCAGCCAGCATCCAGAGCACAGGAGTGACAGACAGCACAGGCAGAGGGATGAGGTCATTCTACCTGCCACTCTGTGGCACACCACAGCTGTCATCCACAGTTGACTGCTGTTGGTGCACACAAGCTCCTCCTGTCGCCTGGGGAATAATGACCCCTCTCCCCACTTTTCCTCCCTTTACCTTCAATAGACACCTTCTGTTGTAGTGTTTAGTGGCTTCCTTGTTTTGACACCACTTAAAATGGTTTCAGTTTATTTTTGCACATGTCTTGAGGAGTGAGTGGAGGGCTGTGGACACCATTGATTGGCAGTTGTGTATATTACTTAACTCTTTTTAAGAGTACAGTTCAGTAACATTAAGGCCATTCACAGTGTTGTGAGGCAATTTCTGGAATAGTTTATCTTCTGTGATGGTTAATTTAATTTGTCAGCTTTCCTAGGCCATGGGGAGTATGCTCATACAGTGCCAGGGAATGTCTCTGAGGATGTATCGAAAAGATGCTAGCATTTGAGTCTGTGGACTCAGTAGACTGTACTTCCTCACCAGCGAGAGTGAGCTCATCCAGTCCATTAATGGCCTTAAACAGAGCAAGGAGAAAAAGGAGAAGGGCTCCTCTCCCTGTCTGCCTGCTCCATCTGGGACATNGGACTTCTGTCCTTGGATTAGAATTCAAGATATCAGCTCCCCTGCTTATCAAGCCCTTGGATTTCAGACTAGAATTGCACCAGTGGCATTCTTAGATCTCACAGCATGGAAGAGGTTATGGGACTTCTTAGCCTCTGTAATAACACAAGCCAATTCTCCATCATATAAATATGAATATGACTTAAGGATTGGGATTTTCTCAAAATAACTCTTTCTTGAAAAAAATTATTTCATGCATCATAATAGAGAAATGGTGTGTGTGTGTGTGTGTGTGTGTGTGTGCGCACGTGTGCACGCGCACATACATAATACATACATATACCTCCTATCAGTATTGTTTCTTTGGAGAACTGTGACTTTTAATACATCTTTCTGACCTGGAGCTCTGTACTCACTAACCAACCCCTTTTCCTCTGTCTCCTGGCCTTGTTAACCACTATCCCACTTCAGTCTCCATGATTTTTACTACTACCTGCAGCTTAAACAGTGGGTTTGTACAGTGATTGCTGTCATCGACTGGCCCTTTTCACTTAGCATGAACACCCTAAAGCTTGTGCTTACTTCCCTCAGCATGGCAACCTTGGTGTGGCATGTGGAAATGACACTACACTGTGGATATCACAGCTCCTTTCTTTACCCATCCTGCTGACTGCTGGCTGCCTTTCCCCTCTTGGCTACTGGACCTTTGTACCACCCTACCTACTCACTAGTGAACTGATGCTTGGATTTCTGCTTCTATAGCCTGTGTTTCATTCTACTGTAGATCATGGAAAAGAAATGCCCAAGAGGGATTTCATCTTTGTAAGCTTGAGCTTGTTAATATTTCTTCAAGGAAAAAAATGTTTTTGAACGAAGGAACAAAAAGCCAATACCCATGTGTTCTACATACAGTTGAATAAATATACNATGTAAAAGTTAAATACTTTTAGCAATCTGACTGTTCCATCTTAGCCTTACTTTACAGCTATGAGCATGGGAAAATGTAAGCACATTTAAAAAAAATGTTTTTCCTGATTCATAAAAGGTAATGTAAACTCATCATAAAAAATGTTTAAAACAGCAATAAAAGGCACCGTTTAATGAGGCCGTATTTTGTGCAGGACACTACCATGGGCTTTAAAGTTATTGTAACCTGCATACACTTCACAGTCTGCATTTGTGATACTTCAGGTCGGTTATGGACAATCGAGAAGACGTCTCTCCAGGACCTTCCCTGTGCATTTCAGCCTCTGCCACAGAGATTGATTTCCTCAGCCAGGACAGGAAGCTGCTTCAGAGAGAAGTGCTTACTGCCCAGAGTGGCCACAGTCACTCTGTGGATTCTCTTTTGCTCTGAGGCTCCCCTAAGACTACTCTGCTGCCAGGACTCTGAGTGGGCAAAGTGTCCAGGATAGTTGAGAAAGGAACTAAGGTGTTGTCTCATCATTGGCNGTTTGATTCTGGGGCCGGCAATAGCATCCTAGAAGAACCTAAACCAACCTCTGTATTTCTAGAGAGTATTGAGTTTCCTTGGTTCTTGAGCCAAACAGCATGACCAAGGGCACACAACAGAGCCTCAAGGACTCCAAAAGGCTGAATTCCCAGCTCCTGACCTCCAAGCTCCTCCCACCCACTTCACCTCGGAGGCTCATGAGCTGACGGCAAATCTATGTTCCTGTATTTGTTTTTATTTTCATTTAAAAACATTTCCAGTTCACAGATGGAGAAACCTAGAGAGCCATAATACTTTGTTCAGGGGCTGATAGTTGGTAGGAGAGTCAGGCGTGATTAGAGTAGCTATCCTCCTCAGTGGAAAGGATGAGGAGTAGGTTTGGGCTTGGCAAGGTTCCTTATCCTTTCTGAGTTTCATGTTTTGCATATAGAGCCGGGAGGATTGTTGTAACGGTTAGAATTAATGTATGCAAAGCCTTGAGTACAATGCTTGGGTCCTCGTGGGTGGTCTATAACCGCTAATGGGTATAGTGGGGTGGCCAGAGTCCAAAACCTTTGAGCTTTCCTTGGAGTAATACCCTTTCCACAGACATGTAAAATGATAGTGGGCAAAGAAAGAAAACTATGTAACTCACCCAACAGCTGCAGTGCTCCAGGNTCAAATGCACTCACCAGTGTCCTTTTCCTCATCCTCTCCTCCTTTGGTCAGTCTTTCTGTGCACTGTGTCACCACTGGGTATGTCTGGTTATGGTCACACAGGATATGCTACTTACTATGAGTTCTTTTTACATCTCATCTTATGCTGGGGTAGGCTTTAATGTCTACTTTTGGGCCAATCCTAGGTGCGAGGAGCCCTGTGCGGCAGGAATTGTGGGCCTCCCTTCTGTGGCAGCAGAAGCTTGCTGCTTGATCCTTCCATTCGTGTCTTTAACCATCCTTTTCAGGGCTGAGCCTCTCTGTGACATTCACAGTGATGTGTACTGAGAGTGGACGTTTCTTCTTCCTGAACAGCTTCCCCTTTCTCCTCTGTGTGTGGACCTGTCCTGGTCTGCCTGTGTTCTACCCTCAGTCTGACCCTCAGAAAAGCTCCCGACACTGCACTAGCCACCACACTATGGTCTCAACCCCCGTTCTGTTCCAGATAGGCCCCTTCTCCCTTTCAGCTTCCCCAAACAGGTCTTGCAGCTGTATGAACTGTGGGTTGTGGATTCATGCTGACCTCAGCTGGGCTCTTACTGTAGGACAATACTTTGGCCTATTTCTGCTCAGTTGCAGTGCTAACAGTTGGCCATTAGCCTCTGTCTCCATGCCCGCCCCAGGAAGGAAGAGGATTCATCCCGCTTTCAGGGAAGCAGAAACAAGCAAAGATGCTTCATCGATTTGGCTTTTTTCTGGCTCAAATTGCCCTTTCTCTTTTGTCTTGTTACTTTTTCCATCAGTNGAGGTTGCCTTCCTACTGTTCTCCANCTTATCTTCTGAGGCAGGTCCTCTCGCTGAACCTGGATCTCACCCATTTGGCTAATCTCCTCAGCAAGTCCAGTATCCCCNGTCTCCTCCTCTCTAGCACTGAGATTAAAGGTACACATGGCCACATCCAACTTTTCCAAGGGTGTGGGGATGTGACCCCATGGTCCTCATGCTGGCATAGCTAGCACCTTTCACCATGGAGTCATCTTCTCATCCCCTGCATTAGTCCTTGAGACATTGTCTATCTGCATCAAAATTCCCCTTACCCCCTCTTCCTCCTCAGTGTCCCACCCATTACTTGATCATTTTGTGCGTTTATGTTTAATACATCTGTCTTGACTGTCTTTCCAGAGTCACACAAATTTCTCCTATTCTAAAAATAAATGGCAGAAGCAGTAATAACAATGATGATTCTACTTCCTTTTGAGTCATTCCTCTCTGCCATCACAGAACTTGCTCCATGACTAGGCTGTCCCCACAGCTTTCTCTGATCCCCACTGTAACTGCCTCCTTAAAAGTCACCAAGGACCACATTCCTCTGTTACATTTGTTCTTCCGTCACCATCTCCACTTGGTTCAGTATGTTAACTGGCTCCTTGGCCTGCGGAAGCTCGAAGTCTCGTAGCTGATGACCGAGCGTAGGATCAGCCTCCCTTTGATGCCTGGACTGTGTTCTCCTCTTCCTTCCTCCCTGGTAGGTGCCCTTGCTGCCATTCTATATCTTGCCTTGGCAATGGAAGTACCCCTCAGGAGTCAGTCCACTGCCATCGGCACAGCCCCTTTTGTCAGCATCTCTCATTGTGTGCACACCTTTACTGGCCCTGATTCCCACTCTGCCAATCGGTTCTGTTGTTTTGGGTGGAAATCATAGTCGTCACTATGTACCACAGCTAGGCCATTTCCTATGCACTCAGAGTGTCACTTTTTAGCCTAGCTAGGCCATTTCCTATGCACTCAGAGTGTCACTTTTTAGCCTTTGCCCCCAGTATAAGCACCTTCCTAAATTTCCTCTAATCCAGGGTGTGAGCAACATAGCAGGTTGGAGCCAGTCTCCAATCTGACTTTACAGCAGCACTAATAATCCTGCTGTGTGTGGACAGGGCAGTCTGAACGACAAAGCTGTCACGGTGGATGGCAGTCTTCTATGTGAGCACATTTCCTGAGAAGAAAGCTGGCTTGTGAGNCCAGTCAGGGCAAAGGGAAGAAGGGATGGGAGACTCTGAAACCTTGGTATGACTCAGCCCAAAGAGTAAAGGGCCTCAGGTGTCTGGGCAAGCCCAGGCCTCGGGTCATGGATTTGAGGTTCATCTGTAGCTCTTCATACTCAGTTTGAGGAGATAGTCATGTATTTTAATAAATTCTCCTTTGTTTTTAAAGTCAGTTTAGGTGAATTTCAAATAAAAGACCTTTGACTNTAAAATTATTCACCTCACACTGTTTTGCTCAGTTTCTTGAATAAGAAGCTTCTTTTTCCTTAAAATCTTGGACAAAGTCTCCGTGGTACCCTGGGTGCTTCCCTTCCTTACCCAGATCTTTACTGTGTACTGTTACCCAGCATAGCTAATGGAGCTGACTTATATGTTTATCTCCAATGCTCTTGAACAAGAGCTACTCTTCAGTCCTCCCATCACCCCAGGTCACTCCTTCTTAAGAAGCCAATTGTGACCTTACTGAGGTTTGACTTCAGGTAATTTTTCTTCCATGGTATCAAAGCTCTCTGACACTTGCTCTTTAGACAGTGAGTCAATATGATGTTTCTGACCTACAGCTTCAGAGTGTCTATTGCAGGGCAGTTGGGTACCTCCTTTCCCTTCTGACCTTGGCTATCAGCTATGAGAGGTCAGACCCATGGACCACATCGCTGGCTTCTCTAGGCTGTNGTTTCCAGTTGGATCCAGAAAGTTGGGAGTTCTGACAGGAATCAGAGGAGGGAGGGAAGAAATGAGGTCATGTGTTTACACTTGCCCTAGCCTCCCTTCAGGGTTACTTCAGGGTGACTACATCCTTTGGCTAAAGGTCACACTTATCTTAAAGTGGCCTCTGTATGATTTTCTGTCCTTCTGGATTCGAGTTCTATTTCCTCATCCTTCAGCTCTCAGTTTGTTGACGACTCTGTTGTTGTGGGCCAGGGGTTCTTTCTCTGTGCTCAGTAGTTCTACACTCTCTATCCAGGATATTAGAAATAGTCTTTTGAAATCAAACATCCTTAAATTGTCACATTTAGTGAGCCTTTCTGTCCTGTTAGGTTCTTGACTCCTATAGGACATGATACTAATTGTAATGGCCTCACATTCCTCCTTTATATTAAAACTTAGCAAATGCTAGTTGTTATTAATATTATCTCCTATCACCTCTCCTCCATCTTGTTCTTTCACTGAAGAATAACTGGGCATCATACTCTTTCTTTCTTTTTGTTTTCCCTGTTTAGGACAGTCTCATGTGGCCTTTGCTGGGCCTTCATCTCAATATGTAGCTGAGGATGAGTTTGAACTCCTGATGTTCCTGTTTCTACCTCCCACATACTGGGATCATAGGTGTGTGCTACCATGTCCTGCAAGGCATCTTTCATAGACTCCTATGCTTTCTCACTTCCAGNCCTTGCAGATGTTGCTTTGACCACTGGGATACCACTCTCCCTCTTCCTTCTGCTAAATAGCTTCTTATTTATTCTTCTTCCTAGGTAACACCGTATCTTCCTGAGTCCCAGAAACCCTCCCTACCTTCCTGGTTTTGCCTCCGTTGAGTTTTTTCTGAGCTTATGTGTGTCTGTGGGCATCATTTCTTCCATCACATTGTTCACTCTTAAAGGCCAAGATTAGATACTAGTTCTTTTCTTTCCTTCTCAATTTGGTCTTTAATCAAAGCACATTAAGTACGGGCCTCTTCTAACCCATTCTCCTTTAATTAGCTGGGATGATGTTCAGAACACAACAGAGGTCATGTTGCCCATTGCCTCACATTCTCCAGTGACTACTCTGTGCCTGGAATTAAATCCACCGAAGTCAGAGATCTGTCCAGACCTGCTCCGAACCGCTTGGCTTCTTGGCATGCACTGAGTGCTTTTCTGCTTCAGGGCCTTGAACTAGCCTTCCCCTCTACCTTGAGTGATCCCCCTTCAGAGGCCTGGTCTTTCTGCTCAGGGGCCTGGTCTTTCTCCTCTCTGGATCTCGGCATTGATGCCACTTTACCAGCCTGGGTGACTTCTCTAACATCTCTAGAGTTAGTCTACCTTCCATTGCTCTGCTCCACCCTTTCTCTTCCAAGTTCCTACTGGCCTGAGCTTGGTATGTAGACCATGCTGGGCTCAAATTTGCAGAATCCTCTGCCTCAGCCTCCACAACACTGGGATGACAGGCATTTGTCACCACACCACCTCTTCCATACATTTTCTACATAGCCTTTCTGTTTGCTCATCCNGTGTTTCTAAGATGTATAGTACATACCATAGATTATGAAATCNATCTGAAATTGTACAAATTGGTGGGTTTTATGGTGTGTACAGAGCTGCATGACTCCTACAAGGACCTAATTTTAGAGCATATTTCTCACCCAGAAAGTATTACCTGTCAGTGGTAGGGAGGTCCATGTCTCCCTGGCTACACATTCCAGCACCTGGGATCTGCTGAGTTGCTTTCTGCCTCTATAGATTTGTCTGGTCTTTATTTGGGGAGACACAGAACTGTGTAGCCTGTGGTCTTGTGGGATGGACGCTGTCCTATGGGGTCATTCACACTGAGGTATGACAGCGGAACTCCTTTCCATGTCATATGCAGTTCCACTTGCATGGGTATACCACACCTCATGTCACTTCTTAGCAGACCATCTTTGTTTTTATTTTTTGTCTTCTGGCCCTTCTATGAGAGGGCTGAGGCTTTGTACTCATCTGGACCATTCTTCTGTTGAATCCACATGTGTTTCTGAGATGTGGTGGGTCCCAGCGGTACCAGGGAACACGCTGAAGGTAGAACTTGCCACAGCAAGAGAAGCTGCCTTCTCTTCCCAGGGCTGGGCCCAGCGTGTGACAAAGCAGACCTTTGCATAATGTGCCAGGAAAGACAGTGGGTGGCACAGGAAGCACTCTGCAGGGGGCAGTGTGCCCCCCATCCCCTGTCTTCAGACTGTTCCCCTTCTTTCACACTCTCATGGGCCCCACAGGCTCGTGCTCTTTCCTGCTTCTTTGAGAATGAAAGTCTCATGCAAAGTCACCATGGCAGGAGAAGTGAGACACAGGAGGGCTGTAGAGAGCACCTCAGATCCCAGGTACCTCTGTCTTGGTCTCTGAGCTTCCCCAGGATTGTCTCAGGTAAATGAAACAATAAACTGCCTTGTTGCTTTTACCGGCTTGCTTGGCTTCCTGNACCTTGATAGAGAGACTTCTAATGAATTTACATGTATACTTACCTAACTGGTTTGGACACAGTAGCAAGCAAGATTTGTTCAGGGCTCTCCTGTGAGAAGGGACTCCCACCTTCAGCATTTCCTTCTGTCTTCTTCCCAGAGGAAAATGCCACAGACCTAATTTTAAACACCAGGAAAGCAAAGGTCAGAGACACCCAACAATATTCTTGAGGTCACCCAGCTTGAAAATTGCACATCTGGGCCTGGAAACCAGGGTCTCTGGTTGCTAGTGCTGTGCTCTTAGCCTGTTCCTGGACCCTGGGAGAAAAGGTGCCATTAGCTCCTGACACCTCCTTCTTCATAGTGCCTGATGTGTCTGCTGACCAATGGTCTGCATGTACCAGGTTAGCAGCTGAAACAGGAAGTCCCTACAGGTGGCTTTATCCATACTGGGACCTCTGGGTCTGAGACATTGAAGAAAAGTGGAGGGCAAGCCAGGCAGGTGCTCAGCATGTAGAGAGCAGTGGAGGCCTTACCCTCCAGCCCAGGCGCCTACTCCTTTCATCCCAGCTCCTTCCTGAGCATCTTTTCATATTTGGTCCAAATGGAGGAAACCAACACAACTCATCAGGGACTTGCCCTGTGTTCTGGACGATGCCCAGGTTTCCTGGAGCTATGTTTTGGTACCAAAGCACAAGAGAAACAGAGAAGAGCCCGATGTCTCATCCCATTTACTCCATCTCATAAACCTGATCTGCCCTTTCTAAAGGGTTCCTTCCAGTGTGTTCACTGCTCCTGTCACTGTGATCTGTTTAATCTCATAGATTTGCTATGTTTTTTCTTTCTTTCTTTCTTT
>LZPO01008357.1:19811-37490 GCA_001675575.1 Neotoma lepida | reverse complement strand
CATCTGTTCTCTGACCTCTTTAGCTCACCAAGTTGCCATGTGCTGTTTCTCTTCAGGCTGTAAAAAAAATAAAAATACACACAGGCGCGCGTGCGCGCGCACAAACACACACACACACACACACACACACACACACACACACACACACACTCGCTCCAGAGAGCTTAACAGAAAACAAGTCTGTGCTTGTGGGAGCCTAGGCAGGCCAGGGATGCAAGGCTGTGGTGGCTGCTGGCCATGGGCTTTCTGTTTTCTACGTCGCCAGATGGTTTCCGCCTCCATCTCAGTTCCAGAATGCCTAAAGCCCAGGGCTAGCAGCCTGCCTACCCAAGTGACATCTGTGTTTCTAGGAAGGCAGTCTTCGGCAACTCCCTTCCCCTCCTGCTTCCTCCTAAAAGCCTATCCCAGGCCACCCCTGCCTTTTTCAGAGGTCTCAATGTAAAGCTCCTAAGAACGCAAATACTCACAAGAGAAGGGACGCTCGGGACGCTCACAGCCTGTCATTTGCGCTTGACAGCGACTCCAGGCAAGATGCTAAATCACTTGGCTTCTCAGCACAAGATTAGCAACACTCCCACTCCTGGTTGTGATAATGAATTTGGGTCCCCTGGGGGGAGGTGCATGTGCCCTGAGGCTCTGAGGCCTGTCTCCTCACTTCCCAGAGTAGCTCTGGTCTCCCCACCTACAGCATTCAGAGCGGCCACGTTTGCTGAGTTGTCCGTCCCCTGTAGTAGCATGTGAAACTGTCACCTCTGTGAACACAGTGTGTCCTAGGGACCGTAGCAGAATGAATGAAGAATGAATGAATGAATGAATGAATGAATGTTGTGTCCAGTGAGCCCTCCCACATTCAGAACAGCTTCTGACAGGTTCTCAGCATGTTGACCAAGCCTGGTGCCTCAGACAATGGCACAGGCTCCTTCATCCTAACTGGCAGGGTCTGCCTGCATCTCCTGTCTTTCACAGTGGGTTCTGGTCCTTTGCATCCCCTGTAGGCTGAGCCAAGGCAGCTGCTTTTCCACTCTGGTTTTTTCTCAGTTGAATCCTTGCCTTTATCCCCCTAAACCTCTCTATCTGGCTCAGAGCCAGATAGGCCTCTAAGTCACACTCAGAATTTCCATGACAGTAAACAGACTGAAAAAGGAAAGCTTCTAGGCCTCAGAAGAGGTCTCTTCCAATCCCATCATGCCTGGCAACATTCTCCCAACACCCCATTTTCATACAGGCCTGTGGAAGGTCAATGATTCCTTTAAAAATAAAGGCAGTGGTGGCCGAGTGCCCAGCTTGAACCTGCTGACTGTGCAGTTCTCGGCAGCCAGCCCCCGTTCTCGGCTGGAGCCTCACAGCAATTTTTCTCTGAGGTCTGCAATCTATTATGCTACAGTTAACTGCCACATTCAAATGTAAAAACAGATCCTTGGATCAACACCCTATAAAAAGCCAAGAAAAATATGGTAGTGTTCTTTCCTGGCTTGAGCCAAGAGCTTTGCAAGGGAAGAATCCTAAGCCAGAGGCAGCCAGGTGCCCATGCTGGCTCACTGTAACTCTAGCAGGTCAGAGTCCCTGCAAACAGCAGTGCTGCCAGCATTGGCACCTTCTCTGGGTAGATGAGGCGCAAGAGATGCCATCAGACCAGTCACCGAAATACTGTTACGGAAGCAGAGCTCTGGCAAGATGCCTCTAAGCACTTTTATTCTGTCCAGCTCCCTGCTTGATTGCGGTCTGGACTAGATCGTCCTGGAAGATGGCTCCTTAAGACGTCTGCTCAAAATCTGCCACCTAGCTAAAATACAGGCTCCTTCTTAAAGCCTCCTGCCTGCAGCACCGAGAGCCCGACTGTGTTGAAGCACACATTTTCTTGCTTCCTGGGACATGGCTTGCTGTCGCTGCACAAAATGAAGGAAAATTGTTCAGAAAGATCATAGGGGCAGTTGAAGCTTTGGAAGAAAGATATTTTTATTCTCTTTCCTGTTAGCTCATCACCTTTCTCCCGAGTCTTGGCTATGTCTTCTAATCCCAAGGAGCCTTGGGGCAGTAAGCACACACAGTGTTAGGAATACCCTAATAACCAAATTTAATCTATTTGCCAGGCAGTTGCTACTGTTGGGCCACTCTGGCAGTAGCCACACCACTAACCCCTCCCCTCATGCCTATAGATTGCTGCTCATCTGGCATCTCCTTGGCTGGTTCATCTGTTAGCCATCATCTCTTGAGGTCACAGTTTTTCTTCTGTGCCTTTAGAGACTTAAGAAGGTTATGATGGCCTGGGAACCAGCCTTTGCCTTTTCAGAAAGCAGCTAGCCTGCTTTCAGCTGAGTGTGAGGAAGTGAACTCCACTGGGCAGCAGCTTGTGTTAGTCTCATCATAGCCAAGGAAACTTTTTTCCTCTGATTTGTGAGCTTATATGCCACTAGGTATACATTTATTGGGACAAACACACCCACGGGTGGTGTATGTGTGCACACATACATAATACCATTCCCAAATTTAGTTTTTTTAAAAACAGCCGTATTGACGTAGAATCCATAAACTACAGATATACATACTGTGTGCAATCTGTTGGGTCTGGGCACATTGATACCACTGACATCAATGACACAATTATGCAAATAAATGTAATAGCATATCCAAAGGCCCAACATATTTTCATGGTAAGAACACTTACACAAATGAGATGTACTTCTGCATACATGTTTAAGTGAACAACACTTTATTAACTACATTTTCAGCAGAAAAACATGCACGGATATAAACTTATGTCCCATTTTCCCTCTTCACCTGTTTTTCAATGAACATTTGGGTTGTTTCTATATATCGACCATTATAAATAATCCAGAGTTTACATTTGGTTTAAATGTGCAAATAGCATGAAGTATGAAACCTGTTGTTGGTGTGAAATTTTAGTGCATTGTGTGGCTCATGTGGCCATGGTCATGTTTTTATACTGTCGCTTGTTCCCCATGGGTAGCACAGTACCCAGGGCACAGGGGGCACACATGTCAAATGAATAAAGTGACAAGTGGGAAGGTAGTTTCCAGAATGGTTTCAGTCACAGGGGAGGATCTAAGAAAGGGAGACGTGTCACAGGCATGCTGCCTCCCACCTCACTTCCTGACACTGCCTTTGGGGACTTAAGGGAAAGCTTTAACATCAGCATGTCCCAGTTGAGGTATGCACGGAGTCTTGCCCTCACTCTCTCTCCTGCTCAGGTGACCCTTCTGGGCTGTGTTTTCTGAAGAAAGCTTCCCAGAATCCGTTCCTGTCGTTTTCTCCCACATTTTCCTGCGTCATTGTCTTCAAGCTGAGTTCCCCACCTGAAATGATTTCCTCTAATGTCTATTTACTGTCTGGACTTCTAAAGGAAGAGAAGCTGTGCGAGGAAGAGGACTGTGCCTGCTATTTTAGTGTGGTGTTTCCTGGTGCTTAGAATACTGTCTGGCACGTAGTAATTACTCAATAAAAATTATTGAACGGCCGAGTGAATGAATCCTCCCTGGCTGGATGGCAAGTTTCCCTGCTAGAGCAATCAGTAAACGGGCAGGTCAGAAAGGCAGAGTTCGGGGGAGGCTCAGGAGGCTCCATCTCTCTGATAATCTGTGTGTAGTTAAAGATTGCTGAGGGAGGAAGAGATATTTTCTTCAGTGGTGCAGCCAGTGGTGAGATTCCCGTATTCCACTGACTAGCTTCTCACCCATGCTCTTGGAAACAACCCTAATTAAACTCATTGGGACACACACACACACACACACCTCAGTTCTGCCCAACTCTGTGCTTTCTTCTTCTATGTCTCTGTCTGGGCCCATCATTGCCTCCCCAAATCAGCCCTGGGAAGTCTAGCTTTCTGTTCTATGCAGCAGGTGCTGAGCCCTGTTTTCTCTCACTCTGGCTTCCCCTACCATTTCTGATGATGCGGGCTGGGCATTGTGTTTACAGACATGCTGACACACTCTTGCTAAGCCTGTTCCCTGCCTGTCCGACTGGCTGCATTTAAGCTGTCAACAGCTGGAGCATGCCACACCCACAGGGCACTGTAGCCTCCAGGCTGAATAGTTTAGGCTCGTCCTAACCTCCCGGAGAAGCTGCTGCCTGGCTTGTGTGCCCTCCTACCATCTGTTCCCCACTTACTCTCAAAAAGGCAGGCTTTCACCTGTGGCTTTTCTTCTGGCTCACAGTTGGCATTTTCTCTGTGAAGGCAGCAAGGTCAGCTAACCTGGGTTCAGTGGTTTGCAATTTCTAACCTGGTTGGACAGATTTACCCTCCCTGGGGACCTGAATAATGCCACACCCTATTTACCTAGCGTCTTCTAAGTTTCTTCGGTTCTATTGGCCACCACAGCTTGTGTCTTTTCCTTGCTCCTCTGCAGTGTCTCCATCACACCCAACAGTACCATTACTGGTGTGGGGGTTGGGGGTAGGGGTGCTAGTTCCTTTTTATATAAAATATACCACTTATGGCACACTTTCTATGTGACAAACCTTTTTTTTTCCCCTTTTCTTTTCATCATCTCTTCTGATCTCATTTAGCTATCTTTTTGGTAAGTATTTATTTATTTATTTTTAGTGCATTGGTGTTTTGCCTGCATGTATGTCTATATGAGGGTGTCAGATCCCCTAGAACTGGAGTTACAGACAGCTGTGAGCTGTCATGGGGGTGCTCCTTGATAGCACCCCAGATCAGCCTAGATGCCATCTTTCTTCCAGGAGTTGAAAGAGCCATCCTCTGTCACCCCTTCTCGGTCTCTATGCTGTATTTGAATCCTTGCTGTGTCAGTCACACTGCCTGGCAACTTTGCAAGTGTTATTTCTATTCAGTGTCTAGAACTGTGATAAAGTGCCAGTCGGCAGAGTGATAGGGAAGCCAAGCAGGCCGTGGAAGCCCCNCAGCTGGAGTGGCCTGTGTAGGATTCGCACACTGCCCCAAGTCTGAAGTTTGTTCCCTTCCCAAGATGTTTTAATTTTCTGAGCGTGGGTAGAACTGCTTCCACCTCCCTTCTTTATAATCAGCTTCACAGGATCACGTTGGTAATCCAGTAGCAAAGGCACATTGCAATAGAGCAAAGGACTTGAAGGAAATATGGTAACATCCTTCAGAAGTTTGAAGACTGTGCTGGCCTAGATGGAAGCTGTGATTCAGGCAAGACTTGTTTCATGATACAGGTGTGAGGTCAGACACCAAGAAGGAGATGGCATTTTCCCACTTCCCAGCACAGTGTGCATTTCTGAGTAAGCACTTCTGGTGAGGGGCATTGCCTGAGTGTTGTGAGTGACCGTGCATTGTCCTATGGGGGAGGGGGCAGCACCCAAGGCTGGAAATCTTACAGGATCAATTCAGAGTCAGGAAACAATGGCCAAAATTGGAATCTTTGAGATTGCTGGTCATCTAAACTGATATTTTTGTGGCAAGAGAGGTATTTGTGACAGTGTCTGCTCCTTCCTCAGGGTGTCTTTAAGCACAGACTGCGTGTACACCATGCGTGGCACTAGACAGAGCCTGGGTGCTACTGTCCCCTGCTTCCAGTGAGAAAAAGCGGGGTTTTCTTGAACATGCAATGGTGTTGATAGCAAGGGGGAGCTGTGCTGGGCCAGGACTCCGTGCTTGTTGGCTTTGCTTGTTTTCCATTGATGGAGAACTCATTATGTCTCCTTGAAATAGATCTTTTGACTTGAGAAAACGGGATTCTTAGTACTCAGAGGGTGGAAAGAGGTGGCCAGACCAGAGAGGAGCTGTCTTTCTTACTAGAACTGCTTTGGAGGCATCTGTAAGTCAGAGCTCACCTTCCCCTCTCTCCATAGAGAGCAGTGTCTTCAGCAGCGAGTCACTCACCATCATGAACTACTAATATTTCCAGTAGGAATGTTGGGTGCAGCCATTGGATATGCTAAATAAATAAAAACCTTAAAATCTATTGTTCTAACTTTTACATCTCTAAAGGTAACACTGGCTGAGGACTAACATACAAGTTTTGCAAATAAATGACAGGTAACAATTACTTAATGCAGAGTGCGATGGTTGGTTTTGACTGCCAGCTTGACAGGAGTTTGGAATCACTTAGGAAACACACCCCTGATTATACTTATGAGGGGTTTCTGCAGAGGATTAGCTGAGGGAGCAAGACTCACCCTCACAGTAGATGGCCCTTTCTAGTGGTGGTGTAGATAGAAATATATCTCAGGAAAAAAACAAAAACAAAACCGCGTTACCTGCATGTCTTCCTGAACAGTGTCTGTGGTGGTGGAGGTTGCTGCCACTGCCATCCTCTGCTGACTCCAGCCTCTTTGTTTTTCCAATATAGGCTGAAGCCCGGAAAGTGTCCTTGAGTTTTCTGGGCCTTCAGTGCCAAATTGGAACTGCTGAGCACTGGGCAGATACTCGGTTCTCAGCTTTTTGGCACTTGGATGACACAACCTCTACCCTATAAGCCAGTGTTTTCAACGTTCCTAATGCTGCAACCCTTCAATACACCCCATGTTGTGGTGACCCCAACCATAAAATTATTTTTCGCTGTATTTCATAACTGTAATTTTGCTGCTGTTATGAATGTAATACAAATATTTTTTTACATTATTAATATATAATTAGATAGAGATAGAGGTTTCCCAAAGGGGTTACAACCCACAAGTTGAGAACCACTGCTACAAGCCATCTATAAGCGTTCTGTCAGTTTTGTTTCTTCAGAGAACCCTGCTTGAAAAAGAGATCAAGGGATGCCCGCTTCCTCTTTTGGGAAGGTTTGCAGTATGCTGCGTCATTCAGTAGTCACAATCCTGGGTCTCAATACTTTAGCTTCTGGGTGGGCATAGATCTAAGGGCTGCTACTGGGGCAGGCCCTGCGGGCCCAAACAAAGCAAACATTTTCAGGAGTGTGGGTAACAATATGTAATGTGCTGTGGGGGGAAAGCTCAAAGCACAATGGCTTGGCACGGCTTCTGGTGTTCTTAAGATGTGCAGGTAAAGTTTATACAGACGTTGTAGACAGTGACAATAGTAAGAGGAATCGCTGGGCACTGAGAACTGTGGACATTGAAGCTGGCAGATTTGTTTGTAGACATGTGGAGAATCTTTTAAAGACTCCTAGAAATAGGTATGTGGGTGGAGAGGGGATTCCTGTCACTCAGATGACTATCACCAGTTGTCATAGAATGCTCTTGGCTGCGGAAGTAATGATGCTGAATGTGAATGACTGGTAAAAGAGATCAAAGTCTTGGATTTGAACTGTGCAACTCTTAAGCCATCAGGGTTCAGAGTGGCTGATGCTGGCAATGAGCTGTGGCACCAGAGCTGTTCCTGGTACATTGCCACCAGATTATTTTTTCCAGAAGTTTCCTTAGAGCCATCCAACCCATTTTCTTAGTATCTTCTATCCTTAGCCACTTCATCTTTTCTTTTTCTTAGTTTATATATACCGTCCCAGCAATATTTCTATGTTAGTGCTCTGTGTATTTCAACCTGTTCAGACAAGAAAGGATTTCAAAGGAGAAGCAGCTGTCAGAGGCCTTGCCACCATTTTGCCTTGTAACAAAGGGGTCACACTTTCCAGGCTTCCCTCCACTTTCCAATCTGTGCTCAGAGGACTGGAGCTTTCAGAGCTGGTGATGCCATTCTGAGATGTGTCAAGTGCTATCCTGACCCAGCAATCAATAGTCTTCTGTCACTTAGATCACTAGCATGGTGGTATGCTGGAGTGAGGGGCTTGGGGTGTCTTTTGGGGACAGGAACAGGAAGCAGGTGTGGGATTGAGACAGCTTTCATGAGGGTCGCTGCTGGGTGCACACAGGCGAGGCAAACGTGTGGGCCNAAATGCTCATGAGAGCATCTAAACTGAGTGTTGTGCACAGAGAGGAGGAAAGAGAGTGGACTTTGTGCTAGGCCCGAGCAGAGCAGGTCATGGCTCTAACACCAGTCAGCAGTAAGACACATTACTTGTGCCTGTCTCTTTGGTGGCAAACAGAGCTGCAACAAAACCTGTCTCCAGGGGTTGCTATGAAAATCAGAAGTGATTCATCTGTGTGTCATGGCTTGTGTCTGTGACCCTGGCACTTACTCGGCTGAGGCCAGAGGATCGCCATCAGTTTGAGGGCAGCCTGGGTTCAGGAAGGAGACACTGTGATAACAGATCTTAAAACCTGACACATAACTGTGAATCATTTTTTTTAATTTGCCTTGTATATTCTTCTATTTGTGGTTTATTCTGAATTATTTTAAGGAATCAGAATAAAAACTAAAGAACATTAAGTAAAGAAATGTGCCTTGGCGATAGGAAAAACATTGCACCCTGGTGAGTGGAGAAGCGACAAGAAGGAACCTGATTTCTGACCTTGAAACGTCACCTTCTTTTGCTCCAGGATTCAAGTGAAGACCCAGGCTGGATGCAGATGCTACAGTGCATCTACAATGTGACATTTGCCCATCCTCTGCCTCAAGGGACACTGGATGGCAGGGTGGGGAGAGGCAATCGGCATTTCACAGGTGGAAGGAATTGGGCTCCAGGCAGGTAGAAGGTCTTGTCTGAAGTAACTGAGCCAGAAGTGAGTTTCAGAGTTAGGGCTCCACCTTGGGTCTCATGATCCTCATGCAGTCTGTGCAGTTGACTTCATCTTGTACTTAGTCTTGATTGTCAGCTTAACAGAGTTTAAATTCATCCAGGAAACAGACATCTGAACTCGTCTAGGACAGCATTGCCAGGGAGGCTTAATTGAGAAGGAAAGACCCAGCCCGAGTGTGGGTTGCTCCAGCCCCTGGGCCAGGGTCCTGGACTAAATAATATAGAAGAAAAGGAGATCTGAGCATAGCAACCACCTCTCTGTTTCCTCAGTGCAGATGCCATATGCCTAGTTTCCTCACGCTCTGGCAACAGGCCTTCCTCACCACGATGGACTGTAGATGGCTGCCAGAGTGTATGTAGTAACTGACCTGTCTATTGGCCTTGGGCTTTCGTAGTTTTAACACAAAGTTCACTTGGGAGATGTTACAACCAGGCTGACTTTCCAAGTGGAATCTCTCCTCTGTGCCCTTGGTTTTGGTTCTGGACAGCTGCATGACCAGGGTCTATAAACTAAGAAGTATGGGAGAGAGGCCTGTCTGCTTGTCATAACTAAGCCCCACCCTCTCTAGTCAGCCTGGAGAGCAGACCTGAGTGAGATTTACCCATGAACTCACTTTGCCCTCCGTCTTCCTGTTTGTTTTGGCAAGTGACCATAGTGAGAGGAAAATAAACTTGGGGTGTTTTTTCTGGCTTCACCCCTGAAGGTCACTGAAGACGGGCCTACCTTCTGAGGCCCCTATTAGGTGGCTCTTTCCATATGATGCTCTCTCTGGGCTCTGGAGAGTCTCCTTCCCACCCCTCCGGCCTTCACAGTGTAATTAAGGCTCTCTACTGAGGCATTCCTGGGGACACCATATTGTCCCTTTAGGTTATCCTTAAACACTATTACAACTTTGTGGGCAGCTTATTAAAGTTTCCTTGGAGTCTGTGGCATGGATATGGCTTTGTCTTGCAGTCATCACTCTGACAGAGCATGACAGTTAATATTGATTGTGAACTTGACAAGATCTAGAACCACCTGGGAGACAAGGCTCTGGGTATGTCTGGGGGCGGGGTTATGTAGATGAGATCAACTATGGATGGCATCATTTCAGGGGCTTGGGTCCCAAACTAAACGAAAAGGAGGAGGCAAGCCAAGTACCGGCAATCATTCCTTTCTTCCTGACTGAGAACACCCTGTGAACAGCTACCCCAAGCTCCTGCCTCTAGCACTTCCTCACCGTGATGAACTGTGAGGCAAAAGACAAGAGGAGTTTGTCTTTGAAAAGCAAAAGTGGATGAGCTAACTGGCAATGCAGAAAACCATTAGATGTCAGCAGAGGAAGAAGCATCTTGTCTGAGAAATCACTGTATTTCTCTATCATTACTTAAATAGTACATTGAATTTTGTGGGCATCCAAAGCTGAGTTAGATATGGTTTCAGTCTTCAAGGACTTCCAGGTGGGCAGGGAAGAAGAAGCAGACATGGGCAGTGAGGATGGTGCAAAGGCTTGCAGTTCTTAGAACTGTCCTTGGAGAGTCAGGTGGATCCTGGGGAAAGTGTCTGAGGAGGACAGTGAGGGACAAAGTCAGAGGTGGGGCTTTAGGCAAAGGAGATGGCATGTCATGAGTGGTTTATCCTTGCATATTGCATAGACTATAGTATTGACATTTTAGGGCATCTATCTGTTTAGTTCACAATGTTTTAAGTGTGTCCCCTTGAATGTGTGCCAGTTGACTCCTACCTGCCTCTAGGATACTTGTTGGCCCTGGACCAGACCTATTGTCTGGATATAGTTGATTATAACCATGCTGGGTACATTTAAAGCTCAACTCTGGGGAACCTGAACTTGAATTTGATGTATGTTGGAGACAGAACAGAGATGAGGAACCATGTGTGGGAAACAGGAAGAGTTTCGGGGGGCATGGAACTGATGTGAATATAGTAAGTGCTCTTGTATGAAGTTCTCAGAAACTTTCAAAAATTATTTTATAAATAAAATATTTTGGGTTCAGAAATGGATGAATAAGTAAATGAGTCACACCTGGATAATGTGAAGTTGGAATTCCACCACAAGAAATTTAGGAACTTCCATAATTCTTGTTCTTTAAAGAGGCTTCAGCTCTTGATATGTTTTTTATCAGAAGTGTAATCAAAAGTCTAGAAAGTTTTCCACATAGGATTGTAAGGACAGGGCAGGTCTAGCTCTGTGGAGGTGTGAACACAGCCCTATCCAGAGCAAATCATCAGAAGGACAAGGGGTGTGTGAACATAGCCATGCTGAAGCAGGAGCCCCCAGCCCCCCAGACAGGGTTTCTCTGTGTAGCCCTGACTGTCCTGGAACTCGCTTTGTAGACCAAGCTGGCCTCTGCCTGCCTCTGCCTTCTGAGTGCTGGGATTAAAGGCTCATACCACCATTTTACTGAATGTTGATCTGAAGATTCCCAGTAGGGTAAAACTGGCCTAGAACATAGTTGGGTGGACTGTCACAACCCCAGGCAGCACCAACGCAATGGAAGGATATCCTTTTGAAATGAATGGCAGAGAGAAGGCTCCGTGACTTATGACAGGCCTGTGATGGTTAACAGTGCAGCCAGATTTCATCTCAGATTATTAGAACTTAGAGCTGAGAGAATGGGGCCCAGAGAGCTGAAGCAATTTACCCAAGATCATTTAGCGACTTATTTATTCCATGTTTATTTTGTGTGCAAGTGTGCACATGGAGTTGTGTGTACGCCACGGAATGCATGTGAAGAGGGGGGAGTCTGTTCTCTCCTTCCACCATGAGGGATCAAATTCAGGTCTTCAGGCTTGGCATCATGTGCCTTTACCACCGAGCCCTCCCCAGCCCCTACTTAGCTATTTAATGTGGGAACCCTAACTGGATCTTCTGTCCCCCAGTTCAGATCCTACTCATGTTTGGGGGTTCAGAGAGGTTGTAAAGAAAACCGCCATCTTGTGGAGCAGCCTTCTTTCCCTGCCAGTCAGTCCTGGCAGGTCCCGCTGGCTTGGGTTTGGGGATTACAACCATGCCAGTGTCTTATTTAATACACACACCTGGATGACCCGTCTGGTAGCCTCTTTTCAGCTTCAAATGCCACAAAGTCGCTTTTGACATTTCTATGCCTCCTTACAATGCCTAGGACTGTGGTGGTTTAGGCCATGTTTAGCTATTTCTGTCACCAAATGCATACAGGGTCATATGACTTCTCCCCTCTCTCTAGAGCGCAGGTGCCGTGGTGGTTTAGATGTGAAATACCTGCCCCCTCCGACCGGCTCATGTGTCTGAGCACTTGGTCCTCAGCTGGAAGCTGTTTTGGGAAGGCTGTGGGACCTTCAGGCGATAGAACCTCAGTGAAGGAAGTGAGTCACNGGGATAAGTGATGAGATTTGATAGTCAGGCTCTACTCCTGACCCCTCTTTACTTCCAGGCTGCAAGAGACAGTGTGGCCAGGCACCTCACACACTTGCCTTCCCATGCAGTTCCTATTAGAGCTAGATGCCAGGGAAGCCACTTTGCTGCTGTTAAATTCCCAGCACACTTCTGAGCTCTATGCCCCACACAGCATGAACTTTGAAAATCCTTTAGAAGGCTTTTTCCAGAAGAAAGCCCCACCCTTGGACTTCTGGTTTGCTGTTTTAAATTTCTCCAAAGAAGTGGAAGATGGGAAGAACAGAGCTGCCCAAATGACAGACTGCTGTCACTCAGTGTTCTGAGGGGTGTGGCTTCGTTGCGTGTAAATGCTGCTGCAAAGGTGTTGCCTGCAACAGCCTAGGGAAAGGAGGTGATTAAAAACAGCAGTTTGAGAATTCTCTGGTGTTTTCTTTCTCAAAATGAGGTAGGACAATGATGCAATCTTCAAAGGGATTTAATTTAGATTTAAGAAAAATTGAAAATGTTGATGACTAAAGAAAGGCCAGGAAGTCAGTCAGTGCCAGATGTAAAATATGGAAACCCAGGGAAGGATTGTTTACTCCTTAGCAGAGATGAGCCACAGCTGGGGAACAGCCTGTCTCAGGCTCTGTGCTGCACCCTCTCTTCAGGGTCATAGACAGTGGCACACACCTGCCCTTCTTTTCTAAATTGCCCTGGCACACAGTAGGTGCTCAGGAAACATTTTGTTAAAGAAATGAATTATTCTTAGTGTATTCAGTAATTTTGAACGAATCAACTTCGAGGTTGACTTTGTGGGGAAAACAAGTAGATATGGGAATGGGGATGTAAACAAGGGTTACAAGGGTCAGGAAAAATGGTGGCTCCTGGGAAGGGGGTGTGGGGGCACAGCCAGGGCTGCCATCCTGTGTTTTCTGGGGAGCGAAGCCTGAATCCTTACTCTGGCACTAAGCACCTATTTTAGGAAACACTGTCCTTCTAGGGCTCAGCAGCTGCCTGCAGTCCATTCTACTGGTGTGTGAGGGCAGGGTGGCCTGGGGATGGATACCCAGGGTACAGCAGCAGATTCATTTCAGGTAACCTCTACCCATTCTAAATGGCAACTCCCCACAGGCCTCTACGTGTGTTACTCTACTCTCTGCCTGGGGGTGGTACTTCCCTGTCCCTTGTGAAACTCCACGCCTTGTGCAGATTCAATTATGCACACACACTGTGTGTACATGTGTTGAAATTTTATTTAGATTTTAATTCTGGCTTCTTCATTTTATGGATCAGAGAGGTAACCTGACTCGGACAAGGTCACAAAGCATAGCTGGAATTCCAGTGCAGGCCTTTGGCTTGGGCAGGGTATTTTCATCCCTGGTAGGAGCAGGGCAGCAGANGCAGGCTCTTGCCAGGACTGCAGGGCTGGTCTTGCTCTGGTCTTTGGCGTCAGGCAGACTGGAGATCAAATTCCAGCTCCACTTCTTCCAGCTACGTGATCCAAGGCAACTTGCTGAGCTTTGCACAGGCTGTCTCTTCTCTCAGTTGAGAGTCCTGACTCCTTTAAACAAGCTTGTCCCCTCCCTTGAGTAACACAGAGCTGCCTGGATTAAGTCACTAGTGTGGGTTTGCATGAGGCAGCCTGCCCCTTGCTCTAAGCCCTAGATTTGGGAAGGAGACACAGTTATTGTCTAGCAAGGGAACCAATGTCCCTGAGGTGCCATTGTTAGGAAAAGGCCCCTCTGACAGCCCTCCTGGGCGCTGTGAGTAGTCACTGAAATGGTGCATCTTAAAGCTCTCTGTGAATGTATAAGCCTTCTCTTGTTAGTTCTCATTATTGCCATCAATGCCAGTATCATTTTCCTAACTTCTCCTCCTGCCCTTCACGCAGCTTTCTATCTTGTGTCTTTGGTGGGGTTTTTCTCTACGGGGCTGTTGGCTTTGCTCCCCTCTTCACAGTGCCCAGGTCTGCTGCTGTCTTCTTTTGCTTGAGAAGCAATACTGGAGCGTGTGCCTGTTTTCAGGAGCTCATTGCTGGGGCCATGGAAAGAAGGCCATGAGAGAGAGAGCAGGCCCCGGCTTGGCTCGTGCTCGCCCAGCCTCAATGGAGCATTGGCATCCTAAGAAGAACTACTTATCCAACCGATGATTGTTGGGAATTGGTGGCAAGGAGAAGGGCCAGATGTGCAGAGCCAATGGAAAAATCAAGAAGTGTGGCCAAAGAAGTTTGCTGTTCTTCTTGCTGCTTTCAGACAGGTTACTGCCAGAAGGCTCTGGAAGCTATACCCATCGGGCCAGGCTCACAGGCCTGCAGGCTAAATGCCCTGCTGTTTTCATTTATTTGTCTTGCAGACAAATACAGCAGCTATTTGAAAAAGCAGCACCTACAAGCATGGACAAATCCAGAGACCGAGAGGCTCTGCATGGACTCTCTTCTCTCCTGGAACTCCANAGAGCTAAGGCACTGTTTACATTCAATCTGGCAGAGTTTAAAGAAAAGATGGCAATGTAAACTGGAGAGGTTGGAAACCTTCTTGGCCCACAATTCCTTCCCTCTGAGTCATGATATCAGCAAGTTCAAAATGCAAGCATTCCAACAGAGAGCTGTGAAAATAGCTTTCCAGTGTCTTCTTCCTCTCAGGGCCTGGCACACCTTCAGGGACCATTCTCTATCCTGAGCCAGGCTCTAAGGGATTGAATTCTCCACAGTCAATGTCACTCGACATAACTGGCCCTTTAATATTTCAAATCAAATAAGGAAATAATGAATAGAAATAGAATCTTATAAAATGAATGAGTGGACGTCATAGGATACCTAAGACAACCTGATTCTTGAAGTTAGTCAGTAAACTAAAATCTGCCTTAGTCAGTAAACTAAAATCTGCCTTTCTTTGCCCAAAGAAAGTCGGTTCCATGACTGCCTATGACAAAATGGAGCAGAGGTTGCTTACCTGCCTCTCATTGCCAGGTCAAAGAGGGAAAACTTTTCCTTTTCCGTGGCTGTAACAAAATGCCTGACAAAAACAACTTTAGGAAGGAAGGAAGGGTTGATTTTGTTCCTTGTGGTGGGGAAGGCATGTCGGGGAAGGCAAGGCTGCAGGAGTGTGAGGGAGAAGGGTGGTCACAATGTGTCCACAGAGATGAGAGAGAATGTAGGCGCCAGGCATGCTTTCTCTACTCAGCCTGAGACTCTGGGTGCCTTCCAATCTGGGTTGGGACTGCTCTCTTCAGTTGAACTTCTCTGGAAACTCCCTCAACAAACATACTTAGAGGTTTGCCTCCCACACGATTCCAGAGGCTCTACAAGTTGACAAGATTGACAACCAACAACAAGCAGCCTGCTGGTTGGGGAGATGGCTTTGTGGTTAAAGCCTATGGACCAGACTGGGATTCAGGTACCTTTAAGTGGCATCACATCCTTAGAAGCCTGCCGGGATTGGACACCTAAAACCTGTGTGTACACATGAAGAATAATTTCCCTATTGCGTTGGCTGAGTACCATACATTTCAGCGTATATTTGATATGGAGTTGCTCTCCTCATAGAAGCAACTACAGGCGTGCTGCCACGGCAGGCATGACTTGGAATCAGTTTGCATACATTTTAAACTATCTCATTCAAAAATTTATGGATCACTTAGAAGAACAGACCTTAAACTAGCCCCACTGATGCATTCAAAGTAGATGAGGTCCTGCTCTCAGAGAGCTTATCAGTGTCACTTAGAGGACAGGGTGCCTTGAGCTGAGATGCTGCTGGAGGGCCAGCTCAGTAGGTCCACATGCTCTGCACATATTCCTGATGACATGGGCCTTTTCACATCATTCCACAGTGTTCTACTTTTAATGATCAGGTTCCATGACTGCCTATGACAAAATTATTTTGTTTCTCCAGTAAATATCACTCTGTTCATTCTTTGAACTTGTAGTTCTACGTATTTTTAGAACCAGACAGAAGCTTAAGACTTCTGAGACTTCACTGGTAGCTGGTTAGAGATTTTGGTGTAAATCTTGGTTGCATGGGCCTGTATCTCTGCCATTCTGGCCTGTGTTGCTCAGGCTCCCAAGCCTTCTGTGGGGGACATGGCTACCTCTCTGTTGATTCTTGTTGCCAAGTAGAAGGGATGGTGCCAGCTGGAGACAGTTTAGATGTGTCATTCCTTCCTGAGCCTAACCCGTGCTTTCTACTGAGACTCCCTCCTTAAAGGTGCTCTGAGCTGTTTTCTTTGGAAATTTTATTAAAAATTCCAGCAATCAAATGTAACTATAGTTTTAAAAGTATCTGACCCTAATTGTGAGGAGGCTTGATTTTTTTTCTCTATCTTTTTGTATTCAGTTGTACATCAAGCTAGGGTTATCAGTTAGAAATTGTGAAATAATGTTATCACAAAGGCTAGTGTCCATCCAGAGTGTATGGAGGAGAGAGACCCAGGAAATCTTTGTTTATAACAAAAAGAAAAAAGAAAACATGAATCACTTGTAGGCAAACCTGTGTCAACCTGTTGTAGTTTCATGTCTGTTGCTATGATAAAATACCCTGACAAAGAACAAAATAGGGAAGGGAAGGGTTTATTTGGCTTACAATTCTAGGCTGCAGTCCATTTTTTTTTTTATTTTTTATTTTTTTTTTGTAGGGAAGTCACAAAGGCAAGAGCTCAAGACATCTGGTCACAGTATAGCCACAGTCGAGATAGAAGAAATGAATACTGTCTGCCTGCCTACTTGGTCACTTGCTAGCTTTTTTTACTTTTACATAGTTCAGGGCCCAGCCTAGGGAATGGTGTTGCCCACAGTGGGCTGTGCTTTCCCACATCAATTAACAATCAAGACAGGTCCCCACAGGCCAACCCAACATAGACAATCCCTCAATGAGACTCTCTTCTCAGGTGAATCTAGATTTCGTCAAGTTGACAGTTAAAATTAACCATCATTCAGCCCAGTTTCTATTGCTGTAACAGAATACTACAGGCTGGGTAATTTATAAAGAAAACAGTACTGGAGGCTGGGAACTCTAAAAGCGTAGCAGTGGTGTCTAGGAGGGACTCACAATGGGGTAGAAGGTGAAAGGACAAGTGGCCTGTCTAAGAGCTGGAGCAGGAGAGGCGGCTCCCTTTCAGTCTCCTACCCCAGTAACTAACATGTTCTTAGGGCCCTCAAGAATGGCTCAGCTGTGACTATCACCATGGCACTACAGTTAAACATGGACTCTATAGGGACGAGGCTCTGTGGAGTAAAGGGATTGCTGTGATAAATCATCCCGGTTTCTGTCCCACCATCACACCTATGTCTTTCTTGGCAGGCATTCAGCAGCGCCTTGCCGAGCTCCCTTGATGTGCCTATATGTTGTAAACATTAGGACGCAGGGAAGAAGACCCAGCCACTGCCCTGATAAAGCTTATGTTCTACCTGGGAAAACATTAAGACCAACAGGAACATGTGTTAGCATCAGTGCTCATGAGGGAGGAAAACACTGGTCAAACTTGTCGTTTTCTTACCTCCCACTCTTGATTTACCCAGTCTGGCTTCTCTTCCCAGCCCTGCAGATGTCTCAGTTCTTCAGATGCTCAGCTGTTCCGTATGGTCCAGAGAATACTCAACCGTCGTCATACTGAAGGTTTTACATGAGTGAGTTTAAGTATACAGCAAACCAAAGTAAAAGATCAAACATACACTCACACACACACACACAAACACACACACACATACATACACACACACACATACACACACAACACACACACACTCACACACACATACATACACACAAACACACACACACATACAC
>LZPO01008357.1:0-12087 GCA_001675575.1 Neotoma lepida | reverse complement strand
AGGATGGAGAGGAGGAGGAGGAAGAGGAGAAGGAGGATGGAGAAGAGGAGGAGGAGGAGGAGGAGGAGGAGGAGGAGGAGGGCTGATTGAGTTACAGTCCTGGCAGTTTGATAGCTACTTTCACTGTTTATAAAATTCTCACTTATGGAAATGGGACACTTGGAACATCAGGCTTCTCTGGACCACACTATTAACTCAGTGGGGGCGTGCCTGATGCCTGTGTGGAGCAGAAATCCAAGTGCAAATTTCAGATGATCTGCATTAATATAGGAAGTGCATGATTTACAGAATTTCATTTGTTGAATAAAAATTTTAAATATGTATTTATTCAAGTGTGGTTTGGGTGTATACACAAAGAAGATTGATACACATGTCTCTGTCTGCAGGGATATGATTGTGTATGTGGGTGTGGAAGTTGACAGCACCACAAGCAGGCATTTATAACCACATGTTGTGGTTGGAGAGATAGCTCCAAGGACCAAAGTTCAATTCCCAGCACCCACATCAAGTGGCTCATAATGCTCTATAACTACAGCTCCAGGGGATCTAAATGTCAGTTTCTGGCCTCTGAGAGGCACCTTCACACATGTGTGCACATGTCACACACACACACACACACACACACACACACACAAATAAAATTAAATAAATCTGATGAAAAGTTGTCTACAGATGATGAGAGCTTGGAAAAACTCAAGGAAACATCTGACTTCTCAGGCTTTGCAGATTGAGAAGCCTTTCTCAAGAGGTTAGGAAATGATAAATCTTACTGGATGAGTCAGAGAGGAGGGGCAAGTGAATTCTTGCCAGAGGGAAGCGGGAGTAGTATACTAGCATGTGACTGGAGGTGAGAGCTAGTGTGAGGAACTGTTAGCATGTTTGTGCATAAACTGTGTGTGAATCCCAGTTTGAGACGTCGATATGGGGCTGACTGATACAAGTTACTTTTACAGATAACCATAAAGTTCACCATCTCCAGGTGCAAACAGGACATGGACATTTGCCATCTCCTGGGTAATGGGGATGCTAACAGCTTTCCAGCAAAGGAGTGACGAGATTTTAATTTTATGAACGTCATTTTTATGTATCATGAATTCAAAGAAGGAAAAACTAGAGAGAAAAATGGAACACTGCTCCCTACAGGTGTTTCCGTTCACTCTCTTGCTGATATCTGCCATATTTGGGAGNCACGGAGGTCTACACANCTAATGAGCAAACCTCTCCAGTGTTTACAGTTTAGTGGAAATGATGGGCGAGAGTGAAAACTCACAGAAAACTATAAAACGGCAAGTCTGACAATGTTAGGAAGGGGAGGGGCGTCACAAAGAGCAGAGAAATAGGACATGTATGGTAGANTGATGAATATTCTGGAAAGAAACAAGAAGATATGTAAAGGCCAGGAGGTAAGAGATCCTGAAAATTTGGCAGCATAGAAACAAATGGAGCAGAAATGCGTGTGCCGGGTGCCACAGTGTGTGCTGATACTGTCCTCCTCCAGGGGTGGCAGCATGGAGGATATAATTTCCATGCCTCCTCTGAGGTTACAACATCCATCCTCTTCTAGTTTGGTTTTGTTCCTATCTGTTGCACCACTAGTTTGCTGAACCAGTAGTAAACTGAAATTATATTACTCAAAAATCTGAGATTAATGTGTGACCTTTTTCAGACTTTAAGGTGAGACCTGTCTTTATTGACTGGCCTGCCAAAGGAGGAGGGTAGCCAGCCAGAGGAACGGGAAGGCTTGTTTGTCTATGCTGAAGAAAGTAGTGGGTTGTGAGAAGGAAGATGAGGCCAGAGCAGTCCAAGTCACACAAGGTCAGGCCAAGTGGGCATCCTAAGGATACATCTTAGAGATGACCCTTTAGATCCCCAGCAAAGACATTTCTGGAAATGAGATAAGTGGTGGGCACAAGTGTCAGCTGAGAAGCTGGTGAGGGTACTGTGTTAGTGCCATAGCGGGGGACGGGCTAGGGTGTTCAGTACTCAGTTAACCCCTCTTTGTCTTCCAGTGTTACAGTTTGAATATGAAATGTCCTTGGGAGCCTCATGCATTNAAGGCTTGGTCCCAGCTGGTGGCCAGATCTGAGGAGGCGGTAGAAAGTTTCAGAGGTGGGGTCTTGTGGGGAGGGGGCAGTAGGTACCTGGGGAATGCTTTTGAATGAAAATTATACCTGGCCCCAGCCCTTCCCCCTATCCCTCTGCTTTGTCTCCACTCTGAGAGGAGCAACTTCTCCTTCCTCTTTTCAGTTGTGTCTGTCAAGTATTTTGTTATGGTTGGTGAGAAACTGACACGCCCAGTATAACCTGTAGTCATTTTGGTTTATGCAGCTAGTTATAGCCAATGGCATAAAAGTGGAACTGATGGACATCATTTTAGTTAGAGATGAGTGGCCTCTGTCATCTCCTTGCTTGTGTGGAGAGTTCGGAGAGCCTGAGGACCAGATGGAAAAGTTCAAAGATGGAGAAGGCATGCCTGACTTGTGATGTAAGTGAGAAGGAAACTTTTGTTGTGTGAGAATAATCTAGAGTGGAACTGGTACCAAAGCCTAGCCTAGCCTCTTTTNGAACTGGTACCAAAGCCCAGCCTAGCCTCTTTTGGTCAATCTAAGTAGCAGATGATGGAGCTGGAGAGAAGTGGATGTTTTTAAAGTAGTGTCAGTAGGCTTTGAGGGTCAGTTAGAGATGAGTTTGTGGGGAAGAGAGGCATGGCAGCAACAAATCCCAGGCTCCAGATTCGTATTTGATTTCTAAATATAGAAGCATATTCAAATCATCTCTAGAGAGAACATGGAGCCTTAGGAAGGGAACACAGCCTTGGTAAAAAAAACTGGTATGTTTTCAGTAAATAGTCATNACCAGTCATTGACTACTACTAATTAGCGGTGGTCTTGGAGAATTTGCTGCCTTTGGGTCTCAGTTCCTTGAATACAAAGGGACAAAATATGTGAGCATTTTTTACTCCAGAACTCAGGTGGTACAAGATGTAGCCAGTGATGCACAGCCTGCTGTGGGGAATCCTTAGAAGCTGACAAGGGAAGCTTTGCTGAATGTTAAACCCCTCGTTCTGTCTGTCTCTATTCTTACCCAGTGTTCTTTCCACTTGAGTACTACATGACTTATCACTGAATAAAAAAAAATTACCTGCTGAACAATATCTGTCAAACGACACACACTTTGGGGGGTAGATATTCAGCTGTGGCTCAGCTGGGTGCCTGTGGCTCAAGGGCTGCCTGTCCGTTACCTGTGCTTTGGTTAACTTTTACTTTTCTANTTGCTNGGCCAACTACCCAACAAGCAACTTAAAGGGAAGGGTGGTANTTATCTTGGCTTACAGTTTGAAGGGATGCAGTCCATCAGGGTGGCAGGCAGATAGCTGTGTGGTAGGGGGAACATACTGTTGGGACTCTTTACCTCTTCACATCTTGGNAAACATGAAGCACGGAAGACCAGAAATAGAGCTGGGCTCTGAAACCTTCAGACCTGTCCCCAGTGACCTACAGCCTACAGCTAGGCCTTACCTCCTAAAACAATGTCACCAGCTGGGTGCCAAATGTCCAAATGCATGTGCCTGTGGGAGACATTTTACACCCAAGCCATGAGAGGCGGCAGCTTCACTGGTGGGAGCACCTGCTCTGAGTCCACTCCTCCGGTTGTTGGCAGGTTTCTCATGGTCTGCTTCAAAGTGCACATGTACAGCCACAGCCATAGAGCCGTCTCACAGGACAGCGGCTGGCTGCCTGTAGAGGGACAGAGAGTGAGAAAGCCCTCTACACAGCCCAGGACAGAGGGATGAGCACTTGTGCCATGCTGTGTGTGCTTCACAAAGGCCTGAGTCTCAGAAGGTGGGCTCTGTGAGCTTCTCAGTTGCTCCCCGTCACTGCAGTGACTTGGCTGATATTTGGGAAAGAATTTATGAACCTGTTCGGCCAGAGAAAAGCACTGTAGTCTTCCTTTCATCAAAGGAAACCACCTACCAGCCACGAAAGTGGCATTTGCTGCTTCTAGGGTGGTGGACAGAAGTCTCACTCAGGTTTGCTGGCNTTTTGACTAACTGGTCTTCAGAAAGTCTCTCCAGAAACCAGATGGCTGAGATTTCCCTACCGAAACCTAGGTGCCCACAGGCCACAGTTTGCCCTGTTCCTAGATTTTTTTTTTTTTTTTTTTTAGTGTCTGTCTGTGGGACCCAGAAGCTTGCCCAGGAGGTTAACATGGGGTAGGGACAGGATGTGTGGGATCCCAGGCATTTACTTCAGGCTTAAAGACAGACAGGTAGCCCAGAAAGCTCCCCTGAGCTGACACTGGGACCAGTCTTTCCCAAACCTCTCTTTACAGCTTATCCCTTCTTGCTCTTTTGCTGTATAATGGAGGCAGCAATGATAAGCATCCGAGTTCTGGACAGTAATAGGCTAGAGGATAGATCCAGTTCTGTCTCTGAGTCTGTAACCTCAGCCAGTGCTTTTTGCAGCACAGTTGCTCATTTATAAAAGGAAGAACTCACCAGGGCTGACCACATGGGGTCACCATGAAGAACCCACCAGGGCTGACCACATGGAGGTGGTGTGAAATGTGTTCAGAGATCAGGAATACAAAAACTAAACACTACCAATTCATTTCCATCCTGAGTTTCCTTCTTGGTGCTTTGAGACACTGTATATCAAGGCAGGCAAAGCTGTGCTGATGTGGGACCAAAGCCACACTCTGCCTTTGTCATCACATCCTGTTTGTCCCAGGAAACCACGCCCCTTCCTCTTCTATTTATTGTTGTTTTTAAATTACGGGGTTTTTTTTATTAGAATGTCCTGGAACTAGAATTTGAATTAGTCATTGCATTGAAAGGATATCTGAAAAGATTTGGGGGGGATAAATTTATTTTTCTCTCTTATAAACTGTAAACTGTTTCTATTTCAACACTAGTTGAGATCCCCTTTAAATATTACCAATTCTACAACTATCTTCCTAAGCCCCCAACACATCTGAGCACTTTCTTAAACAGCCAGCTGTACTTTCCGAGGTACTAGACACGGCCTCCAGAACCTTAGAGCCCCGGAACGCACCTCAGCAGCGCCTGTCTCCTGAGCTTATTGCATAAGCCACAGTCCAAATCCTACGTAGAGGAAGGAGCTGTCACTGCTCCCCATCTCTCAACAATCTGGTAACTTAGAGGTCACCTTAAACCAAATGGAAACTCCCTGAAGGCCACTTTTCCAATGAGGAAAATGACCCATGGCAGCCGTGTGAAGGTTCAATTTGGAACTAGGGCTCAAGGCCCAGTCTCCTGAAATGATTGAGTGGCTCCATTCCCAAAGTTAGCGAGAGCAATAGGCAGGGTAGTGGGCTGGCTGGTAAAGAACGAGGGAAATGCTTCCCAAGGAAGAATTTCCAGGGTGTCAAACAACAGAAAGAGAGAAAAATGGGACAAACAGAACCATCCAGGCCAACTGGGAGTTCAGCTCCCTCCAGCCTGCAAGCATCTTATATAGAAAATGTCATCTATAAAAACTCATGGAAGAAGCAGTAAGTAAAATCAATGACAATGACATGTTGAAGAGACACAGCCTAACTCTTGCTATAAGGATTTTACAGGTTAATAAATATTTATCATGATCATTTATTTTTAAAGCATAAAACTTAATGTTTCTTCCAAGTCAGGCTTCTCCCATCTCTGTGGCAGCCAGTGCTCCGGAGTCACACGGATTCTTCCTTTGTGATGGTGCTGTCCCTCCAGCTCTCAGGTGTCACCTACTGACCCATCACTTCTGCCTGAGGAAACTCTCTGAGTACAATGGAGATGTCTCAAGCTAAAGCAAAGCTTCCCCCTCTGCATCGGGTGGCCAGCTGACAGAGGGACACTTTTGACAAGGCATAGGTGCTAGGCAGTAGAATCAGANCTCAGATCAAAGGGAAGATTACATGGGATTACACCCTTAAAGTCATTACGTGGTGCTCACACAGTAAGTAAATGACAGTAACTATTATTATTAATAATACATCAGGCAAGTCTAACCAGAGACTTTAGCAAGCTGGGTCATCTCCCAAGACTTGGAGCATTTACCCCACTTCAGTAGAGCAGCCCGTATAATGTGCAAGCCCGAATTTCAAAGGTTATTCTAGAACACTGAGTAACCGGGAGGCATGTGGGGTGATTCCGAGTGAGAACATAGGTGGTGGTTTCTCTTCTCACAGGCCTGTGGGTTGCTTAGATGAGAGACAGGTTGCAAGCTTTTCATTGAGTCGATACTTCAGTTTATTATGGCTCACATCTGGCTGCTGGCAAAATCTGCTTGCCTAATTCAAAGGAAAATAATGAACATATCTGCTCGTCATAATAATGCATACTTTGTAAACATCAGTATTGTGCTCAGTGTTTCATTTATTCTGTGGAGAGCTAAGACCTGTGCCTCATTCAAAGGCTCCACTTGAGCCTTTCTAGTTGAATGCCAACAAAATAAAAATCCACTTCAGTGGAATCTTCTGATATGAGAACATATATCATGGTCGTGATGGGAACTGCCACAGACACAAAATGACTACCTGTCCCCAAGTGGCTGTCCAGAGCCAGGCTGCCTGACAGGTCTGTCCACATGACTAGGCTGAACCAGTTGAATTTTCTTTCATTTTATGGATGTTTTCTGGTTGAAACTAGCAAAGGTGAACCAAACAGCGGATCAAGTTTCTACTCCAGTGCCAACCACACTGTGCTGTTGTGAGGCAGAGAAGTGAGAGGAAGCTGTGATTCCACACATGGCAGGGGCTTGGAGATAAGCTGCCCTGGAGATCTCTGGGAAACAGCACAGGGTCTGTGTTGTTGTTCTCGCAGTGCATGGTGCTGACTTTAAGATGGTACAAGAGGCATCCCAGTTAGATGGCTCAGATGGTGAAGTGCAGCTCAGGCATAAGGACCAGAGGGCACATCTCTAGCATCCATAGCAGGAGATGGAGGTGACTCAGNTGGTCCCAGCCCTCGGGAAATAAGACAAGGAGGCTCTTGTAGGGTTGCTGACCAGCTGGTCTAGCCAAAGCATTAAGCTGTGGGTTCATATCTCAAGAAATAAGGTGAAGAGAGATTAAGGAAGACACTCAGCATCAGCCTCCGGCTTCCACAAGTACATCATGTACACACACACACACACAGAATTTACAGGGGACACTGAAAGAAGGTTCATGCTATTGATGTCTCCACCAGTCAGAGGACACATCCCATCATTCAGCAGGGCTTAGAACGAGTTGAATTTGAGAGAAAACTGTAGTGTTGACTGATATCAACCACCTGAGTTGTGTGCCCACTTGAGGTCATTATAGCATGGTACTGCAGCTTCTCCTCACAGTAGGGGACAGGTGGGCCTTGGATGAAGCAGAGAAGCAAGTCCCCAGGCCTGCTTTCTCGGGAAGAGTTAGCCGATTCCTCAGCTTGTGCAGACAACAGGGGTTCCTGTTAAAGGTGGTGGAAATGCTCCTTCTGCTTAGGGGGATGTGAGCTGACACCCAGCTCCTCCAGCTCCTAGCTCTGTATGGCCACTACGACCATAAGCCTCCGAATCCTCGTTTGTAAAACCGTATCAAGTTCCTCATCTCCATCATCCCACCTTCAACCTCAGTATGAGGATTAATAAAATTATGTAAGTGCATGAAACACTAAAAGTAGCCAACACTCACATGGTGCTTACATTGTTCCAGGCAGTGTTCTAAATGCTATGAATAACTAATTGAACTCCGATATCCATTTTATAAATTGGGAACTAACAATAGTTCAATTTTATAGATGAGGAAATTGAAGGATAGAGATTATGTCACTTGGCCAAGGTCACACCACCAGAAAATGGCAGAGCTGGGATTCAACTCAGAGCCTGTGTTCTTAATTACTACCTCTGCTGCCTTTCGACAAATGGAATAAATTCAGGTTTTTGAATTGAAGCATAAATATTTAACACCACACTATACATGTTAGACTCTACAAAAATTCCTCATGGAACAGGAAATTAAATAAAAATAATAACCTGCTCTGACATCATTTCAACTGTGTCATATCACAGCCATCAACACTGCTCTTCTTGGCTCCCTGCTTGAGATCTGAGCCCTGCTGAGCGACCCAGCTTAGTCTGGTTACCACTTCTAGTTCAGCAGCCTGCCTGGGGGTCCTGGGTGGCATTTCTACTCATTTAGGAGAGGGGACAGATGCCAGGGGCTGCCCAGTACATGGAACTGGGTAAAAAGTGACATAGTAGTAAAAAAAAAATCCTCACTTGTATTTGTGTGTATGCATGTTTATGAATGTGTGTGGGTGCACACGTGCATGTGCAGATGGAAATGTGTGAAAGCGTCCAGAGGATAAACCCAGGCTTCATTAGAGGGAAAGGTCTCACTCAGGCAACTGTAAATTTGTATGATCTAAACACAGGACAACAGAGAAACTTGGCAGTAAGTGTGCAGATCAAAGCCAGTATATTCAGTCTCAGTTGGGGACTTTAAACTTTCCTTCTGTAGAATTTAGGAGGCCTAAATATGTGCCTGGGCTGCGTCGTGTTGGAGTCTGAGAATACTAGCAAACTATTCCCAAAGCAGAGTAGTGCAGGAAGCAGAAACAGGCAAGAAACGCTGGCTTTCTCAAACATCCAGGAGAGAGAGCCCATGTGGGTCAGGCAAGGNGATGGAGACAGGAAGTAGAGGACTATGCAATCTTCATCAGCACTGCTCACACTTGGTAGCCTGGAGGCAGTGAAGCCACGGAAAATAGTATGGAGCAAACCTTTGGTAAAGGGTGGTTAATCTAGACACCTCAGGCAGGGACAGGCCCTTGTTCTGTGAAGGCATGTCTTCTCTGCAGAACCTTTCTCTGGAAGGGCAACCAATCTCTACACCTGCTCCCCCATTTCTTTTCACTGAGATGAAAAGCTTGAGGGGCTGCATCTGTCTATCTGCATCGAAGAGTTCCTGATTTCCTCCCACCACTCAGTGGCAAGATGACCATGCTTTCAGATAGTTCATTCACATGTTTGCATCATTCTGCTCCTGTTCAAATTAGGTTTTAATTGAAATGAATTGCTATTGTTATCCATTGTGCACTTGCTTTCTTCTATTGCCATCCATAAGNCAATATGGAANGATTATTTTATATCTTTATACATTAATGGAAGGATTATTTTATATCCTACTTCATGGACCTTTCTGCTGGCTCATGAGAAAGCCCTTCCAGTTCCACGAACACCTTATTGCAAATCCAGGTTTGTGTATCTTCTCCAGCAATCTGAGGTGGAACATTTTCAACATAAATGTCAAAAAAGAATTTTTAGTTAACATTTTGGAGGCATTTTTTTCCACCCTGAAGTTCACACTCCCAGTGGCCTTAAACTTGTCTGGTAAAGTCATTTGATTTGCCTTTTTTCAGTCAGGGACCATTTAAGAACAAGAGGCGGATACACAAATGCATTGCCTTCGACTCTAAGCATGGTGACTCATGGACTATGACAGGAAACACTACAGTGGAGCTGTGTGCCTGCTCATTCCTGGGCAGGTGCAGAAAGGGGGCAAAGGGAATTCCCAGCTCCCGAGCTTCCACAGTGGACGCACCACTCTGTTTATTTTCTCACCTAACCCCCATGACCTCCCTTTGAGGTGTGTACTCTGACCTTTGTTTTATGGAAGAACAAACAGAGGTTTGGGAAGAATAAATACCTTGTCTATATCCCCCTGGGAAGGAAGAGGCGACGCTAGTGACTGAGCTAAGAACCCCACACCACCTAGTCCACTCTCTGTCCAATCCTCACCCTTCCGCTGTGGGCCACCCACTGCTAAACCTGTTATCAGCGCCTTTGTTCTTTTATCTGAGTCTTAACTGCCAGCATCTGGCTTGGATCCGCCCTGTCCTTACTGATGCCATGCTAATTCAGGCTGTCCTGCTGCTTAAGCTACACCCCTCACTCCTTCAGCTTCCATCCTTGTAATTGGCCCCTGTAGAGGGGTTCTTCCTAACACTGCGTTTGAAATGGCCATTCCCTCATTCTGAACACTTCAGTGCTCTTCTCTGATGAGGTGAGGATCCCAGATCCCTAATGAGACGCTCANAAGTCCCTGCAGTGGGCTCCATGCATCCNTCTCCTCTACTCTCACGCTTCTCTCCACTCCATGAAGTCTGGTCCACCTGCTACTTCCAAAGCATTCAGAAAACATTCCTGCTTCTTGGCCTCAGATTCTGTCATCTTCTGTCCTAGGATACCCTCTCTGTCCTCTGTTGCCCAGACTTTCTTGGAATCTCCAGGTTGAAGGGCTGTCACCTCGCTTGGAAGCCCCATGTGCTTATACAGCTGCACAGGAGAAAGACCCAGTTGACATTTTCACCAGTAAGAAACCAACAAGTCCTTGGAGACATTGTACTTGCTGGAAGGCAAAGACTTGAATTTCTCCCTAAATCCCTTCTTCTCACCGAATCTGTCATAACAACCAGGTGCACTGTAGGTGCACAATCAAATGAGTTAGCTACTTATAGAGACAAAAAGAAGTCCTTTCAAAGGTAGGGTGGCCAGGCATCTAATCTAATGCTGGGGGCCAAGGTCCTTAGAAAACTTCAGTTCTGCTACACATCTGGCAGCCAGAAGCAACTGAAGTGCTGCAGCACTGTGCCAGCATCCCTTCCCAGCCTCTGTCCACACAGTGTCTCAGCACTGCCCTGTCCCCACCACCTGCTTCCTCCTCACTGGCTGTGTGGCTCTCCTCCACCGTGATGACTGTCACTCCTTTCTCCATTCCTGCTCACACCTTTTACATGGCTACTTTGGAGAGGACAAGAATGGGCATACCTAGGAGTATCCTAAGTTCCTTTCACGAGGACACCTGTCCTGTCATACCCCAGTTTTCAAAGTTCCCAGAGAGCAGGGCCAAACCAAGCACTGCAGGGTGAGGAATGATTGTGTCGCAGACTCAGGAGACACCTGCTGAGTGTTGATTCCCTCCTCCACCAGTCTCCAAAGACCTGAATCTTCCCACAAACATTTCCTGCAATGAACAAATGAATGAGGACCTTTGGANCAGAGAAAACGTACATCAACAAGTATAGGTTCCATTTAAATACTTACTCATTTTGTGCTCTGGTTCCCAGCCTTATTTGTTTTTGCTTTCAGCTCCCAGGTAACTATTTGTCATTACAACAATTTATCAGGTCCTCTGAGAGGCTTGTGCAAACAAGGGTGGGGTGGGGGTGGGTCTAGTGCCACAAGATAACTGACATTTGGACAGCTTGCCTCAAGCTGCAGAAGCTCTCGTGTACGCAGTTACATCTCGTGCTTGCTGCAGATCTGTGAAATGGGCCTTTACATGTCTAGTTAACACATTTAGAAAGAAGAGAAGAAGTTGGGAAGGAGAACAAAATGCTATATGAATGCTTTTCATGTTTCAATCACTGCAAGATGTTCTTATGCACCACCTCATCCAAACCTTTCAAGCCCTAGGAAGTAAGCATTCATATATGTGCCTATAGTGTGGAGGGAGAGCCAGGAGCTCTTGAGTGCTTATGTCTGGTGTGAAGTGCTGTGTTGGGTCTTTATATGCACCATCCACTTTCTGATCTTTGGTCCTCACAATATTCCCAGGCTGTTAAGGAGCTCTTAGTTAGTGACACCTTAATAATGTGTTCACACTTGCACAACTATTAAGTAACAGTGGTGGTATTTCCCCTCAAAGTTCAGTTCTTTGCACACCTTCACTAATAACTTATTTACTAAGTTATTAGACTAGCTGCCTAGCAAGTGGGGGGTTCCAGATTAGAACCTATCACCTTCGATCCCAAAACTATGATCATTGTTCTTAATTCACTGCTGTCTCTGAGTCAGACTGGATAACTGTGACACTGATTGCCACACGCTGTATCTGGTGGAACTATTATTTATGTATGAAGAGAAAGTTCTCAGACAAAGGAAAACTAAGAAAAATTATTACCAGCAGTCTTACAGTTAAATATTGGCTAAAGAAAATTCTAATCACAGAAAGGAAATGCCAGCAGAGGCCAAAGACTTCAGAAAGAAAGAGTAGAATTGGTAAATATGAGATAAACCTAATAGACCATCACTCTCTTCATGAGTTCTTCAAGTCACAGCTAAT
>LZPO01008356.1:71135-83331 GCA_001675575.1 Neotoma lepida | reverse complement strand
CACCATTGGCAATTAAGTACATGTGAATCAGAGACATGGTGAGGTACCTCTACACACTCCCTGGGAATGGCTGTAAGAAAGAAGACAGGAGAAAATGCTGATAAGGCTGTGCTGCGTGGGAACCCTTGTTTATTTCTAGTGTGAGACTAAAATAGAATATGCCTCTTGGAAAACAATTTGGCGGCTCTTCAAAAGGAATAACTTGCCTAAAACTTNATATAGTTATGCTATGTTTATATAACATAACCACATTTACCCATACCATGACACAACCATTTAATTTTTCACTCTCTTCTGTCTCCCTNTCCCTCCCACTTCTCTCCCTCTGCCTCCTGTCTCTGTCTCTTCTTCTGTTTCTCTTTCTTTTTATAGTTCATGGAACTCAGGTTGGCCTTGAATTTACATTGTAATCCAGGATAACTAGCATCCACCTTCTGAATACTGGGATTACAAGCAAGTGCCACCAGGCATCGTTTATACAGTACTAGGAACAGAACTCAGGGCTTTATACATGCAAGAACATACTGTACCAACTCAGTTGCATCCCAGCCTTAGCAATTTCAATTTTAGATATATACATAAAAGAATAAAAATATATCTTCACAAAGCCTTACACATGAAAGGTTGTGGCAATAGTCACTGTAACAGTGAGACAATTGCATAGTTTGATTTGCTTAAGGGGCCCCCTGGCAGTATGATCAGAATCTGTTCCTGGTGCATGAGCAGGCTTTTTAGAGCCCACTACCTATGGTGGGACACCTCAAACAACCTTGAGGCAGGGGGAGGGGCTTGGACCTGCCTCTACTGGATATACCTCCCCATGGGAGGCCTTACCTTCTTGGAGGGAATAGGGGATGCACTAGGAGGGGGAATCTTTATTTGGCGTGTAAAATGAATAAAAAATTTTTCTTAATGAAAAAAAAAACCACAGCCCTGGGGTGGAAACAATGCAGATTCCTACCACTTTAACGGGAAATAAATTCAGTATTCTTATACAATGGAATATTATTCATCAATAAACAGAAATGAAGTCTTGATACATGATACACATTGCAAGAACAATACTTTTCAAGAGCAACTGCATTTACTAAAAAGTTATTCATAAGGGCTGGTATGCAGCTCTGCTAGTTGAGTGCTTGTCTACCATGAATGTAGCCCTGGACTCAACTCTTGGAACTACATAAACTGGGCTTGATGGCACACTTCTGGAGTACCAGCATGTGGGAGTAGGGGCAATCGAATCAAAGGTTCAAGGCCATTTTAAACTATATAGTGAATTTAAAGCCAACCTGGGTACATGAGACCCTGTCTCAAGTAAGCNTGTAAACAAGCAAATAAGCATTAAGAAATGTGATTCACAAAAGACATATATTATATGGTGTTATTTGAAATGTCTATAATTGGTGAATATGAACAGATAGAAAGTAGATTTGTAGTTGGCTAAGGCTGTGGGTAGCTGCCAAGAAATGGGGAGTGACTTTAGATGGGTAGCAGGTTTCANGGAAATTAAGACAATGTTTCAAAGTTAGGTTGTGTTGTTCTTGGCTGCCCACTAGAACTTGATAGCAAGACTCTATTGCTGAAGACACTACACACTTTGGTCACAGGACATGGAGAAAGCAAGCTGGTACTTTCCTGGAAGCTTCCTTCCCTCTGGCTAGTCAGGCTGCTGGAGAGAAAAGCCGGCAGCAGACAATTTTCCCCAGCTGTGAATCCTGCAAGTTAAAACAATGGACCTTTCCTCCCTTCCCTGGCCCCTGCTCCTTGGGAATGAAGCTGGCTTCTCTTCCTCAATGACTTTGAACTTTGCAGGAGAGTTGGTTGGCCAATGGGTTGTTGGTGAAGTAATGTATTCCACACACTGCCATGGCTTGCTTGAATGTGTTTCCATTTGGGGCTCTCACCTTGCTGCTCCTGCCCTGCACCTCAAACAGGGCCTACTACAGGTAACTCTGCCCCTAAAGGATGTGTCCCAGGATGGGAGATATGGAGCAAGCAAACCCAGCCCTGGTTCATGTGTTAAGCATTATAGACTGGCATACTCCTGAGTGAGGAATAATGGCTTCTTGCCAGCCTCCAAGGTTCTTTGGGGG
The DNA here is from genome assembly GCA_001675575.1 of Neotoma lepida. Lineage (NCBI taxonomy): Eukaryota > Metazoa > Chordata > Mammalia > Rodentia > Cricetidae > Neotoma > Neotoma lepida. The sequence goes on along the minus strand of LZPO01008356.1, from coordinate 81,238 downwards.
CTTCTGTTTATAAAACATTTTGTTTATTTTCTCAAATTTATGTATAACTAAAAGTGTCAGTGGGTTCAACAAAATCATACAGCATCTATTGTAAAGGAACCTCTGTAGAATGGTGGATCTCACACCTGCCAAGGGACACATTACAAAATAGGATTCAGGATCTAAGCCACAATTCCNCAGTCTCAGGCAGAAACCGAATGTCTTATACTTCATTATATTACAATCTCTGGCAACTTAAGATACGAAGGAAGCTTGTTTCCATTTGAATTACTTAATAAAGGCTAGCATTTTACTATTGGATTATGTCCACNGTGTCCAACAATACTCTAAGAAATGTACATCTACCTGCATTCCCATAGAGGAAAAAGAAGACACAGATTGAGATAAAATGTACTATAGCCAATTGCTGTAACTTAGCACCAACGTTAGCTTTTATTGTGTTTTTATAGAATGAAGGATCTACAGCAGACTAAAATACATAAAGCAATCGAAAACGATGTAATTGGAAAAGAAAGCAAAATCAGACCTCTGACACGAGAATGGCGATAGGCTATCATGGCAGTAATTAGAGTCTGGAAAGGTAACTTTTATGAGTGGGGAAGATATTGCAGGGGAAGGACTTTCATTTGTCCTTTTCATGCACCATAAGAGACAAAAAGCCTAATACAAATCATTGCAGGTGAAGTGCAAGGAAGACTTTCCACCAGATGGCCATAAACAACTCTCAGAGCCATGAAGCCAGACGCAGAATTTCCCCCACAATATACCGGAGATACTTTTGCTGTGCCACAGGTAAACAGTGTATACCCTAAAGCCACTGGAGGTAGCAAGATATTTACTAACAGATGCCAGAGAACAGAGATTCCAGGATCCAGTGTTCCCTGATGATCATAAATGCATCTCTTTACTATAATTCTGAGTGATTTCAGTNAAAACACTTGGAATCTTATCTAGACATAAAGCTATGGCACCATGTGTCAGGGTAAACAAATGTGGGNACAAAAGCCAGGAAAGATAGTGTGTGTCAACTGTAAACATATCAGTGTGTAAAACCAAAAGGCCTCACGCATTAGAGAGGGTGCTAATAAATTCACAGGCTGAGAACTGTAATAAATACATCCTGGCAAGTTACAGCCTAGCCCTGCCCTATAAAATTGGGCATGTGTAGATTTTGAATTTTACAAGATTTTTCAGAAGGTCTCACTGAATCTTATATTGCATTTCCACCTCTCATTTACGGCTATGATTGTGCATTCTTGTATGTGTTGGAGTGAGTATAGATCTTACTTCTCCTTATCTCTTCAAATCTTAATGCCTATCACCTACCAGGAGAGTAGTAACTTTTTGTGAGAAAAGATGGAAGGATGCATCAGAAGAGAAATAGAAGGAGAGAAGGGCGACTGAGTCATTCTACCTTTCTGCCACCCAGTGGCTGGTCCTTTCTTCTATATACAGAGACTCCTAGCATCAGTCAAGGTTGGGGGAGTTTCTCCTCTTAATTTTCACTAGGACCCTGATGTCATCACACATCACAAATTAACAGTTGTATTCATTTATAATTTCTGAATGCACTTCAGAATTTGTTTGATGTGTATAATAAATAAATTTATTTAGGCTGTATTGTTTGTTAGAGACTATGTGGGTCTGGCTGTTTTACCTTTCATAATTTCTCTTCAAGAATATAAAACAACACTTCAAGTGATGTCATATATTAAAATGATTTATTTAGTGTATGTATGCACACACAGGTACCAACACATGTATACCCACATGTGTACATACATATGTGTGCCAGAGCACATATGTGGAGGTCAGAAGACAACTTGTAGCACTGTGCTCTTTCATTGCACCATGTGGGTTATGGGGTCCAAACTCAGGTTGTCAGGATTGGTGGCAGGCACCTCTACCCAGTGAGCGGTGTTGCTAACTGGCTCTCATTTGGTATTTAAAGACTTAGAGACTTATCAACATTTTACATGAAAAGAGAAAGAAGCTCTGTGCATAAAACATTTGGACTCAGTCTTAGTATTGTGTTTTATCATTCTTATGATATTTATTTAGTTTGCTCCACACTTCAATTTTTCTACATGCCAACTGGTGACATCAGTACCTTCAGTAATCATTATTGATTTTTACAAACAGCATTCTCTAAGTAGAGGGTATTTTTGCCCACTTATATGACATTAAGCATTTTCATGTGACTTTCTTAGGTCACAAAGCATCCATGAATGTGATTGCTGTTACTTATAGTCACGCTGTTGAGGAGTCATTGGGCTGTGTGGTACTTCCCTTCTCCCATTACAGTGACTAGAGATATTGTTTACAGCTGAGGCTCTGGCATCCCATTGCTATGTGACAACCATGTACGGCATGATTTCTAGCTATAGGATATGCAGAATGAAGAAGAGNCAACCCTCTATTGTACAAAACTACTGAGGTTTAATGACTTAGATCTGGTGTGATGATTGGGCTAATCAAGCAATAAGGACTTGCTCAGTTGTAAATTCTTTAAAGAAGTAAAGGTAGATAGTCTCTTGAAAGCATGGGCAAAATAGGTCTCATCCTTCATTTAGTTTGCTGTTGCTTCCTTTCATCACTTGTTCTTTGGATGATATTTCCATGTTATCTCTCTCTAGAAGCGAAACAAAGGAGAATGATTCCTTTCCTTTAGCATCACTGTGCTTAATTTTATTAGTAACACTCCAGAAAATTTTCTTTAAGTTTCATTAATTTTCATAGGTGCTATCCTGTGCATTTTAATGGCATTTATTAAATTTTGGGTGGGTGGGGGGACCTATCAAACTTCTTTAACATTTCAGTTGCCAAAACTTGCTGCTTTCAATACAGCCGTGGATTTGTGCCCCACAATCACGGAAACTATGGTAAATGTAGTTTCAGATAAAATCCAGTTTCATGCAATACCCATTAAAAGAGAAAAAAGTACTGTGACCTTGGGATGGTACACACATCACATCATCATCAAAGGCACACTTTTGACAGGAGAACTGTTCTCTTTGGATTGAACTTTGATTAGAACCGACTTCTACTTACAATTTTATGATTCTGACAATTGAAAGAATTTTGTGCAGAATGGTTTCTGGCTCCTTCTCCTCCAAATCCTTGTTTTTCCTTCATTGTTAATGCCCTGGTGTGTGTGTGTGGGGGGTAATAGGTGATGTTCAGTCACAGCATCACACACAGCATCTCTAACAGTATATTTGTGATGCTATTGTAGGGATTTAGCATGTTGGGTGGGAAATATTTCTAAAACCCAGCAGTAACGTTAGCATGCACAGAAGTGACTGAGAAACACATTATAAATCCCACTGTGCTTGTAACAAATGGATCCTCAGTTTAGCTTTCTAATAGCTGAACTTTCAAAATGCTCATGGTCACTTCAACTCTGGGAGAAATGTTACTAAGAGTAAGGCAGAGCAGTGTCAGCAATTTTAACCGGTCGCAGTTTAAATATCTTGTTTTGTGAAATTTGTAATAGATTATCATATGAACTTTTGAATTTGAAATATCTTCTTTGGTACAAAAGGCCTATACAACTGAAGCTTTGTTAATGCCACAGTAAAGATGCCAACTTATTTTCTAGTGAGAGAGAAAGAAAGAGCAAGAAAGACTGTAGGTGAGGAGGTAGCTGGGATCTGGGAGGAGCTAGGAGAGGGAGAGGTAAAATCAGAATCCATCGCATGAAAAAAATCTATTTTCAAAGAAAGTTAAAAAAATAAAAAAGTGTCTCATGCTTATTTAATGTTATATTCATTCATTAATTCATTATTAGAAATGTCTGCAAATTCTGTGACATGTATCAAGCATGGATAACAATTCAGTGCACCCAAAAGCAGATTTTAAGGTACATGCCCTCTCAGTGGCATATGTTCATGGGGAGATGGGGAGATAAATATGTCTACAAAGAGCAGTATGTCTAGGGAACAGCAGATACTGCTTAATTCTTTCCAGTCAACACACTACCAGAACATTCATTTTAAGCAGAATGGGGACTTTGCTGGATAATCTGATTTAGTCATGTACCCACATTTATGAGACGACTTCTAGTCATTCCAACTCTCTGCCTGTGACAGAATTGGGAACAAGCATTACTTGAAGGCCCCATATGGCTATACACTGGGAGCTTGTGAGACACTCAACTGAACAATCACTTGTCTTCCACTGAGACTGCAAACTCAGGCAGGGATGTCTAGATCCACGATAGGCATCTTACTGCTAAACAGAATGCACAGGGGCCAAGTAGAAAGAAATGGAAAGAAGTACATACGGCTTTTTGCGGGGCTGGTGAGCAGCGAAATTAATCAGTCTTCAAGCCTCCCGATCCAGGCCTGACTATGCTTCAGGGAATTTAGATTTCAAAAGGAAAATGTTTAATAAGCTAGAAAACTTCAAATTAAACTCTCATGAGTTTATTTATTTATTTATTTTTGCCAGCCGCCTCCTTTCTAAAATTGTAAAGTTTCATTTTNCATTACTTTAATTTTGTTCCAAATATGAAAAGCAACTAAATACCTCGAGGGTGATTTGATTGTCCTTTTTATAGTTAGTACATCTGCACTAATGTATTGGGGGTTATTATGCTGTTTATTTTCTGTAATTTTTCCCAATTAACAGTTACTACCAGGAGCTAAATGAAGGTTGCAGTGTGTGTGTGTGTGTGTGTGTGTGTGTGTGTGTGTGTGTGTGTGTGTGTGTTGATACAAGTCAGGCAACAGTAGAAAAGGCCTCATATTTTTTTTTTAACATTCCAGGGAACTAAAACATAACCCTTAATGTAAGAGAAATTGTATATATTCGTAAGAACATGGTGCCAATAAAATTTGAGCTTATCTGAAATTAGGAAAATTTATCTTAATTAAAAATGTAATTGAAAAGTATTCTAAGGCTCTGTTTTCTCTTAAAGGGGAAACAAATTCTTTTCATGTTTGCAAGTAGAAATGCAGATGCAGTTTCTGGGAAAGCACTGCATAATTTCAATCTCCTTATATATTTGATAAGTGCTTTGAGAGTAGAAGGGAATCTTTCTGTGGTGCTGTCTGTGATTAAGATATAGGCAGGTTTCAGCTTGTTGCTGGCATCTGTTATCATTTAGCCATAACTATGTGGCTCATCAGTGCTTATCAATTCCTTCAGTCCAATATGGGAGAATGCGTTTTGTTTTCCGTTACTGAGTATGACAGACAAGCTGTCCAAAGAGTACACAGATGACAGGTCAAGGGGAAAATGAGCTCTTAGACAGTTTTTCAGGTCTTTCACTGGAAAAAAAATAGCCAAGTGACATGTGCATGGTACCCATTGGGCATCTAAGTTAGTGTTCATGCTGCCGGAAAATGCATTGCTTGAACTAAACACACTCTCTATTGAGTGCCAGGGATTCACCATCATTCAATAGAGAGATCATTCCTTCTGCAACAGGGTTTTCATTCCAGGTGAATACTGAAGAGTCATAGTCTATGGAGAAATTGAGCTATCATTTGCTCAGAATTGTAGATTTGAAAGGGCTTGTGGGTAGATATTGCCTGCTCTTTGTGCTAGTAGGTGGAAAGCCTAAAAAATTAAAGGAATGCTTNAGTTGAGTTGTAGATATCCTGNTGTATCCACAGGAATGATCTATTTTTGTATTTTGTTTTATTTTTAGCTTCTAAAGTTAAAAACAAAACAAAACAAAAAAGAAAAATTCNTACCCATCTGTGAGCATTTTCTAGGTTGTGATAGTTTTCATCACATTGGCCTTCCACTGAGAGATCAGAGTTGTATTCCTGGCAAGGATGAAAAAACAGGCATTATTAATCTTAATTAATAAATTAGGTAGGCTCTCCATTATTTCATCATAATTTGGCTGCTTTTAACTGCTCAAAGTGTAAGATGCTGCCTGTGCTGGTTAGTTTTATCCCAGCTTGACACAAGACAGAGCCATTTGGGAAAAGGAAACTTCAGTTGTGAAAATGCCCCCACCAAATTGGCCTGTGGGCAGTCCTATTGCACATTTTCTTGATTGATGCTTGAGGTGGATGAGCCCAGCTCACTGGAAGCAGCGCCATCCCTGGGTTGGTGGTCCTAGTTGCTATAAGAACACAGATTGAGGAAGCCATGGGGNTCAAACCAGTAAGCAGCACTCCTCCATGGCTTCTGCATCAGTTCTTGCCTCCAGGTTCCTGCCCTGCTTGAGTTCCTATCCTGACTTCCCTTAGTGATGGACTGTTACCTGGGTGTATAAGTGAAATAAACTCTTTCCTCATCATGTTGCTTTTGGTCACAGTGTTTTACCCCAGCAATAGAAACCCTAAGACACTGTCATATTTCTGTAGTCAATTACTATAAACTTTTAGCTGCTTGGCATGTAAGTAGTAACCAGGACTTACAACAAACCTTATTAACAGATACAAATGTATTTTTGAAATAGCATGTAACACATATTTGATATAATAGATTCAGATTGCATCAAATTATGTAGAGTAAAACATATTAATTCTACTTCATCCCATTCCCAACATGTATCAGCTTCAAGTTTGGTGATTTTCTTTGTCAACAGGTAGAATACTGAATTTTTAACATCACATTTCTTCATTTGTAATGTAACATTTTCTTCAAAATAAATGCATTCAGTAGCTACAAAGATAGCTTTGACTCTTTGTAAACCCTAGATTGATTCATTTAATAACTATATATGAATTTATATAAATGATATTGTATTAACAATTTAAATTTAAACATGTTTCCAATTAAAATCAGGTTGTAGAGATATATTCAAGTTGACTAATCATAGNCTGCATTATTTGTAATGGCTGCATGGTGTCCTGTGGTGTGAGTGTTTAATAATTAGTTTAAAATTTCTGAATTGGATTCAAGTTGACTAATCATAGCCTGCATTATTTGTAATGGCTGCATGGTGTCCTGTGGTGTGAGTNTTTAATAATTAGTTTAAAATTTCTGAATTGGAGGAATTCAATATGTTTTCAAGTTTTCTCTATGCTAAACAATGGTTCAATGATTNTATGTAAGTCNTTGTTTTCCAATGAAAGCATTTCTGCAGAGAAGAGTCAAAATTAAAAATCTGAGATATTGCCAAGTGCTCTGAAAAACAGGTTCATCAATTTTTGTTTCTAACAACAATGTGTAAACAATTTTTTTTCTAATTATCCCTGTCAAGTCTTTTACATTATAAATCTTCCTAATTTGTGCTACTTCAATAGTTGTAAACAAAATCTTGTCCTACCTTGCATTTTTTCCTGATTACTAATAAGATTGGATACTTTTCATTTATAGTGACATTTATATATCTTCTGCTGTGAATTCTACTTTTTATTTTTTCTATTTCTGTAGAAATTTTCTATTTCTTCCCCCACATTGACCTGTATACCTAGTATTTTTATCAAAGATTTTTAAACCTACTTATATTTATCTTCTGTTAATGCTCATACTAATTCTATATATTTCTGTATGCTTGTGTGTGGTGACAAATGGTACCTCATAGGGCTGGAGATGCCACTCAGTTGGCAGAGTGGCTGCCTGACACACACAATGCCTAGGTTTGATTCCTGTCACTTCAAAGTAATTAAAAGATTTTCATTANAAAAGTAAAATTAAAGTTCAAAAACATTGCTTTACCATTTTGTAAGGAAATGCTTTTAATCATGTCTTCTTTCATTTAAAACACTTCAACATGGCAAATATTTGGANGGCAAAGAGAATTTTCAAGTCTTAGATTCATTATACTTNATTCAAAATTATTTGTACCACACNCTTGACATGAAGAATGCTCCCTGCCATCACTTTGCTCCTAGACAATGGGGTGTTGGTGCATAAGAAAACCTACACAATACAGTGGAATCAGAGGTTGGCAGTTTTATGTCAAATGCCTTAGTCTGAAATCAGTGAAATCCAGGGAAACCAATTATTTTTCACTTTTCATATTTTTTGTCTGACTCATTCCTTCACTTAATTTCAATCACAAATAACAGAGAAATAAGAATAATTACTATTTTAGACCCTCCCACAAATAACTGAGAATTAGAAAGACAGACAGAACCACATTTTTGAGAGATCCTAGAGAANATTGGCCATGTTATTAATACCTGTGGGCCAGGTGCACTAAGGAATGAAGGAANGAATTGAGGGTGGTGACATGTCAATAGACCCTTACATACCAGAGGATAGGGCTGCTTTTGAGCATCTATGCCTGTGGTTGTAATTTCTTGGTCCATTCATATTGCCAAGTTTATATTTGTTTGCAGATTTAGCAAAGGAGGTGAAAGTGGAATTGGAAGTTAAAACTGACAGTGGTTTTCATCAAATGCTAAGGCATCAAGGACACAAGAGGTACACTGACAGAGATGTAATCAGAAGCCAAAGAGTAAAAGAGGCAGAAGCAGTCATTTCACAACAGTCTCCCACACAGCAGCACCTCCCAAACACATTCTGTTGAAAACAAGTTGGCAGTGACAGAGCAGTAAAAGGCTGCACTGCCTAATAGTCTGGGGTCACAGAGGGCTACCCAGGTGTCCTAATGTTGAGTCCTTTAATAAATTAAGGTCCCTTGGCAAATCACAAGTGAAAAAATACTGGACTCTGATTTAATGNGTTCTCAAATACAGAACCCGTTTGTCTTAAGGGAAACATTTTTTGGAAGAAGAAGAAAAACACCCAAACATTTTGCATATCGATCTTCCTATATCTCTATGCACATGCTACAAATTCCCTTCTGCTCATATTTCCAGACAAGATGAAGGTAAAAAAGCAGAGTTGCGGAGGTTATTTACTCTCAGGTGTATTTCAAAACAAATGATTGACTAGAGACTGAATTAAGCATCTAATTATATTCCAGNTAATGATTCCTTCATTAAGTACATGCCATATTATAGTACATTAATCAGGCATAAAATACTTAAACCTACTTAAATGGCTTCCTGAAACTTGTTTATCATGCTCACCCATACCACAGAACGAACTCCACATATCATAAATGATGATTTATTGGTTTAGGCACTTTAGTAAGCTAACATACTTCATATTCTAAAGCCATAGAGTTCATGATTTCTGTTCAGTTCAGGAAAATTACCTGTGTGACTAAATTCTTGAGATTCCAAATTTCTACTAAAGTGGGCAAAGAGACCAAAGAGATTTCAGATTATTTTCTCAATAGAGACACAGAAATAAACTCTAGGGAAACTTTATTCTCAAGGTTGCTAGGAATACAAGATATGTTAGCATTAGCAGAAAATATTAGCATATGCAATTTCTAAATCACTTGTAGATAAGAAATGAATAGTTATTTTGATTCATAAGGTAAAACTCAGAACATGATAATAAATTGGAGAAGTGGAGTGGCAGATGCAACAATGTACATATTACCACAGTAAATGGACATGGGTTAAACTCGTTATTAATGGATAGCGAATAGGGGCTGAAAGATGATTCAGTAGTTAAGAGCACTTGTTGCTTTTGCAGAGGTCCTGAGTTTGGTTCCTAGCACCTACAATTGGCTTGTAGGTCCAGCTTCAGGGGATCCGATGCTTCTAGCCTCCTTGGGCAATCACATCCTCATAGTCACATGCTCACATATGCATGCACACATAATTTAAAATAATCAAATAAATCTTTAAAGGACAGAGAGTATCAGATTGAGTCTCATGTATACCAATGCATGCAAATAAAAGGATCCCCTAAGATTAAATTCCAAAGAAAGTATAATACTATTTTAAGACATCCAGAAGGCAAATGTGAAATCAGGATTTACATTATTTATAATAAAAAGAATAAAAACAGGTCTGAGGAGTTAATTCAGTGGTTGAGTGCTTCTCTAGCNTTTGCCTATCAACAAATCACATGATTTTGTAAATCAAGTACTCAGCATCAAAATATAGAAAGGAAAACTCTTAGAGACGTAGAAAAGACTGGCAAACACCATGATCGAGTGAAGCCTGTTTTCTTCCTCAGTTAAATGAAATTTCAGTAAAGGAATCAGTAAGTCACCCTGGGCTCCNTTGCATCCATTATAGAAGTGACAGAGATCCTCAGAAACCTTGAGAAGGTAGAGTATTGCCTCCACAATCTGCTGTAAGAACATCTGGACCTATGTTTTTTTT
>LZPO01008356.1:44105-57919 GCA_001675575.1 Neotoma lepida | reverse complement strand
AGCAGAATTCTCCAGAGAACACTGCTGGACTGCACCTCAACACTCCTGGACCCTGTAACCAACTCCTTTGCTTGCTGGGGGTTACCCTAGATAAACCTTCTATTGACTACGTGGAGTTGCCTTAATAATTTCCCCCTATAGTAATCCATCATATAAACAAACTGAAAGAAAAAAAAACACATGATCATCTTGTTAGATGCTGAAAAAGCCTTTTACAAAATCCTACACTTGTTCATGATAAAAGTCTTGGAGAGATCAGGGATACAAGGAACATACTTAAACATAATAAAAGCAATACAGCAAGCCAATTGCCAACATCAGATTAAATGGAGAGAAACTCAAAGCAATTCCACTAAAACCAACAACAATCAAGGTTGTCTACTCTCTCCATACCTGTTCAATATAGTACTTGAAGTTCTAGCTAGAGCAATAAGACAAGTAAAGGAAATCAAGGGGATACAAATTGGAAAGAAAACGNCAAAGTATCATTATTTGCAGATGATATGATAGTATACATAAATGACCCCAAAATTCTACCAGGGAACTCCTGCAACTGATAAAAATCTTTAGTCAAGAGGCTGGATACAAGATTAACTCAAAAAATCAGTAGCCTTCCTATATACAAATGATAAATGGGCTGAGAAAGAAATCAGAGAAACAACACCATTTTCAATAGCCTCAAATAATATAAAATATCTTGGTGTAACTCTAACATGCAAGTGAAAGACCTGTATGATAAGAACTTCAAATCTTTGAAGAAAGAAATTGAAGACAATATTAGGAGATGTAAAGATCTCTGAATATGGAAAGATCTCCCATTCTCATGGATTGGTAGGTTTAACACAGTAATAACAGCAGTCTTACCAAAAGCAATCTATAGATTTAATGNAATCTCCATTTAAATCCCAACACAATTCTTTACAGACCTTGAAAGAACTATACTCAATGTCAGATGGAAAAACAAAAAAAATCCATGATAGCTAAAACAATCTTGTAAAATAAAAGAACTTCTGGAGGTATCACCATCCCTGATTTCAAGCTCTACTACAGAGCTACNGTAATAAAAAACTGCATGGTATTNGCATAAAAACAGACTGATGGAACAATGGAATTGAATCAAAGACCNTGACAGAAATCCACACACCCATGGATGACATCTGATTTTTACGAAAGAAGCCAAAATTATACAATGGAAGAAAGAAAGCATCTTCAACAAATGATGCTGGTCTGTTGTGGGGTATTATTTTAAGGTGTGTTACATTTGTTCATGCTGTGGAACATTTGTTTAATGATGCAAAGATGTGTTACATTTGTTTATGGTGCATTTGTTTAACTCTGTGAAGCTGTGTTCTCACATTTTTCTCCTCCCTTTATAAACAATTCAATTGAATTTGAATTAATATGTATCAAGCACTATGCTACGGATGGCAGCATGGTGGATGCTGTAATAGAAGTGTTGCATAAAAGGGGTAAGACTCTTGCCCAGCCTCAAGAAGACAACCTATTTTATACAAAACAATAGGAATTCCATAGCAGTAGCAGTCAGTACACCCTAAGATGCTAAAAAAGTTTGTTTAAATTCTGTCACTCTTCATTNACCACACACCATATTCAAGAAAGCCAAGTCCTAACTGAATTTGTAAAAGTGATGTTGTCACTGAATAGAAAAGAGGATATAGATTTTGTTTGGAGAACATAGTTACATTGTTTCTAGAGAAAAATAGTGTATACTGCCTCATTTGTGAATAAATGAGGTTATTCCTCTTANCTAGACATAGAATAGAATAGTCTTTGTAGAGTTTTCTGGAATGCTCTTGTTTGTTTGGTTTTGGTTTAATAACTCTCAGAGGTCATTTATAAGTAGAATATTTTAAGGTGTGTTACTTTTGTTTATGTTGCATTTGTTTAATTTTGTGAAGCTGTGTTACTGTGTCTGTCTAAAACACCTGATGCTCTAATAAAAAGCTGAATGGCCAATAGCACGGCAGGAGAAAAGANAGGTGGGGCTGGCAGGCAGAGAAGATAAATAGAAGGAGAAATTTGGGAGAAAAAAGGAGGAGCAAGAGAAAAGGGGAAGACATCAGGGGCCAGCCACCCAGATACACAGCCAGACACAGAATAAGAAGGAAATAAAAGATATATGGAAATAGAAAAAGATAAAAGCCCAGAGGCAAAAGGTAGATGGGATAATTTAAGAAAAGCTGGCAAGAAACAAGCCAAGCTAAGGCCAGGCATTTATAATTAAGACTAAGCCTCCATGTGTGATTTATTTGGGAGCTAGTTCGCAGGCCCCCCAAAAGACCAAGAGCCAAAGAGCCAAAGAGTTAAAGCAAACAACAACACTGGTCTAACTGGATGTCCACATGTAGAAGAACACAAATAGATCCATATCTGTCACCCTGCACAAAACTCAAGTCTAAGTGGATCAAAGACTTCAACATAAATNCAGATACACTGAACCTGATAGAAGAGAAAGTGGGAAATAATCTCAAATTCATTGGCACAGGAGACAACTTCCTAAGCAGAACACCAATAGCACAGGCACTAAGACTGATAACTAATAAATGGGAACCCGTGAAACTGAAAAGTTTCTGTAAGGCAAAGGATACCATCAATAGGACAAAACACCAGCCTATAGAGTGGGAAAATATCTTCACCAACTCCACACCTAACGGGGGTTGATTTCCAAAATATACAAAGAACTCAAGAAACTAGATATCACCAAATCAAATAATACAATGAAAAAATGGGGTACAGATCTAAACAGAGAATTCTTTTTTTTATTTAATTTGTTTTCATTTTACATACAAACCCCAGTTCCCCTTCCCTCCACTCCTCAGAGAGGGTAAGGCCTCCCTTGGGGAGTCAACAAAGTCTTGCATACCAAGTTGAGGCACAACAAGCCCCACCTCCTGCATCAGGACTAAGCAAGGTATCCCACTACAGGGAATGGGCTCCAAAAAGCCTGTTCATGCATCTTTGATAAGTCCTGTCCCACTGCCAGGGTCCCCACAAACAGATAAAGCCATACATTAGGGAAATGTAATTCAAAATGACTCTAAGATTCCATCTTACACCTGTCAGAATGGCTAAGATAAAAAACACAAGTGACAGCTCATGCTGGAGAAGATGTGGAGTAAGGGGAACACTCCTCCACTGCTGGTAAGAGTGCAAACTTGTACAGCCACATTGAAGGTCAGTGTGGTGGTTTCTCAGAAAACTGGGAATCAACCTACCAGTAGACACAGCTATACCACTCTTGGGCATATACCCAAAGGATGCTCAATCATACCACAGGGACACATGCTCAGCTATGTTTACAGCAGCTTTATTTGCAATAGCCAGAACCTGGAAATAACCTAGACGCCCCTCAACCAAGGAACGGACAAAGAAAATGTGGTACATTTACACAATGGAGTATTACTCAGGTAATCAGGTTAAAAACAAGGACACCAGGAAATTTGAAGGCAAATAGATGGAAATAGAAAAAATCATCCTGAATGAGGTCACCCAGACCAATAAAGATAAAGATAGTATGTGCTCACTCACAAGCNGATATTAGCTGTAAAATAAAGGATAACTATGCTACAATCCACAGTGCCAGAGAGGCTAGGGAACAAGAAGGGCTCATGGGGGAATACCCAGATCTCCCTGGGAAGGGGAAATAGAAGAGATGTGAGTTGACTAAGGGCGGGTCAGCATGGGAACNTGAGCGATCAGGTTGGGGTTGGGGGATGGAGAGGGAGTGTACTGAAAGAGACTACTGGAAACAGCGGGGACATTTTGGAGTCAGNTAAAAAACCTGGTGCAAGGGAATCTCCCAGGAATCCACAAGAAAGACCCCAGCTTTGACTCTTAGCAATAGTAGACAACAGCCTGACNTGGCCANCTCCNGNGACCAGATTGGTGCCTAGCCCAATTGCCATCAGAGATATTTCATACAGAAATTGATGGAAACAGATGCAGATTCACCCCCAAACATTAGGTAGAGTTTGGGGAATCCTGTAGAAGAGGGTGAGAAATGATTGTAGGAGCCAGAGGGGTCAAGGACACCACAAGAAAACTCACAGAATCAACTAACCTGGGCTCATAGGGGCTCACTGAACCGACAACCAGGGAGCTTGCATCGGACTGACCTAGGCACTCTGTATAAAAGTTACAGTTGTGTAGCTTGGTCCTCTTGTGGGACTCCTAACAGTGGGAACAGGTGCTGTCTCTGACTGTTTTACAGGCCTTTGTGAGCCTACTCCTGATACTGGGCCCTGCCCAGCCTTAATACATGGGGAGGTGCTTAGCTTTACTGAAACTTGATATGTCATGTTTTGTTGATATATTCGTGGGAGACCTGCCCTTTCCTAAACAGAAATGGAGGAGGAAGAGATTGGGGGGGCGTTGAGGGATGGTAAGGGGAGGGATTGGAAGGAGAGGAGTGAGGGAAAATGTGGTCAGGATATAAATAATAATAATAATAATAATAATATCTTTAAAAATAAATATTCTCAAATATTTTGAAATTACTACTGTTTCAAAATTACAAATTGAATTATTCTAAAGAGAAAGATGATTTTTGCTTGTAATGTTATTTTTAGTAAATGGGAATAATTTGATACTGTGTTGATGTGTATAATCTCCCATTATCTGGTTTTGGTTNGTATATTTGCTTTCTTCATAATCAACAATATGAGGCACATTAGCAGAAATAAAATGAAATAAAAATTACATCATGCAGACCTTTAGGTGTCTCTTTCTGTTTGGTCCCTGANGCTCTTTTAACTTCCAGTCCAAGGCCTATGTATTTTGTTTATAAAATCAGGATTTAAATGGGCATTCTTTTGTATTTTGTTGGAAAATCAAATGCAGAAAGCATTGTTATTTCATAGTTTTTTTTTTTAGTAAAAATCTAGGCCACATATTATTTTCATGTAATTATAGGAAGGATTCCTATATGACCATGACTNGATATATTTGAATATTGAAAGGTTCAAATTGTTTGTATAAACTTATCCTGAAACCTGATGATTAGGCATTCNCTGGCTGAGAATTCTTGATGAAGTGAGTCAAACCTGGCTTCTGCTTGCAAATAGACTGGGATGAGGAAAGATGGAGCACACTGGTTTATACGACTGTGGCTTTAGATGACAAGAGTGACCTGCAGACACAGAACCTGCTTCAGCAAACCCTTTTCCTGTCTACTTCTAATTGAATCAGTCAGTTATTTGACCCGAATAACCATTTCCTCAAGTGACTGCAATAAGCAGAAGCTATTGTANTGTACTTTTCAAAGACTTGATTTCAGCCCAGTAATTGAATTTTCCTGATTTCTTTGTGATACTCCCAGGGATTATCACACTGCAGAAAGCAACGGAGAATAGTCCAGTCTAGACACAATTTGTTTTTATCTCCTTTTGTTTGAAAAATTCAAAACATGGGCCTCATTCATTGATAAAATGATTAGGCAAAATGTTTTGTTGCCTGGGATAGGTCAGTTGTTTTGTATAGCATNCATTATCAGAACATTGTTAAATATGGTTTTGTCCATGCTCACATAGACAAAAATGAGTTGTTGGAAGAAATTCATGACAAATGTCCTTGCCTGCATGTATCATGAAGCATATCTACATGAGCAAGTAGAAGCCAATGTAGCCTCATTAACATCTGTACATGTGAAAATTGAGACAGAATGTACACTTGGTTGAGATGTAGCTTCAGATACTTAGAAAAGAGAAATTGCATTGTTCATATGCTTGCTTTGCCATCCATATCAATATAATTTCTAGGGTAATGTGCTACTATCTAATCANCTAAAATTTTACTTTTCTTAGTATTGCATGTTCTCAAAAATCCAGGTTTCTTTCATTCTGTACTCACATATTTCTNAAGTATAGTTCTATATTATAAAATATCNATTTTTCCTTTGGGATNTTGAAAAAATACTTTCCCAGAAAAGCTTTTAGGTAATACTACTTGCATATATCATGTAAATAAAGGGTTAAATAAATTCTTACTAATGGTAATCAAAGATGTACTTTAAACCCATTATAGAAGGCCAGTTTTGGTTAGACCAGTTAGCTCCATGTCAGGCTAATTCTACTAAGATGGACTTGGCTGGCTATGCTGGCACACCAGATCTTTGCTCCAGAATTGTATTAAGAAAAGGGTAAAAAACTACACTAAATCCTGAGGAACTAGGTCATATAGAGATTGACTTGTCAATGAATGCAGTCGTTTTTTATAGAAAATTGCTTAGTAAGGTTTATCCTGATTCAGGGGACCTTTTCTAGGGAAAGCTTGATTGAGTTGCATTTGGAGTAAACCTGTCCTTAAATGTGACTCATTACCTGATCTGTGTGTGTGTGTGTGTGTGTGTGTGTGTGTGTGTGTGTGTAGATACATGTGTGTATGGAGGCCAGAAGTCAGCCTTGGGGATCCTTCCTCAGACGCCATTCACCTTTTGTTATTGCAGCCAGAGTCTGTCCCTCGGACCTGGGGCTTGCTGATTCAGCTAGACTGTCTCTTTGGAAAGACCCATGATATCNGCTGTCTGTGTCTTTCCAGTGACTATGGTTACCAGCTCCTGCCACCCTGCCCAGATGTCGCATCATGCTAAGGATGGAACTCAGGTCCTCATGCATATGCAGCAAGCATTTTACCAGCTGAGCTGCCTTCCCAGCCCCCACCTGATCCTTCTTTTACTATGTTAAGTTTGGCTGTTGCCAAGATATTGAACACTTGGCTGTAAAACTGCAAAGGAATTTCAGAATCCAATAGCTACTAATCCAGCTCATCCTTCACCAGTGAAAAGCGGATGAGAATTTATTTATTCAAAGCAATGATTTAGCCTCCTACTCTGTCTATATCTGGAATTTGCTGAAATGTTCATGCTATTCCTCTTCCTGGCCAACATCAACTTCCTGTTCATATTCATTCTCCAAGTCTTCTNGTCTCTAGGTCTTTTTTTTTTTAAGACAAAAATTTTATCTATCTTTTTAATGTGTGCCATGTGCATGCTTGGTATTTGTGGAGGCTAGAAAGGGGCATCAGATCCCCTGGGACTGGAGTTACACATAGTTGTGAGCTGCCATTGAGTGTTGGGAATCAAACCCTAGAAGAACAGCTGTGCTCTTAACCTCTGAGCCNCTATGTCTCCTTTCTTTAAGCCTCTTCACCATGAAGTTAATGAAACGATATCTCAGAAGTTGATTTTTGCAAATCCTCTATATCTAATTCTTACTTTAAATGAGGATAATTATATTTTCAAGAGGCTTTGTCATTTAAAAGGAAAATTCTCCACAGAGGTTTATTAATGACTGGTTTCTCTTAAGGACCATTCTGAATGGTCAGGCGCAGAGAAATGCAGCTTCTTCCTCCTGTTCACTTCCTTTGTAGTGTTGGTCATTGAACTAAAGGCCTGTTCATACAGGTAAGAGCTCTGTCATTGAACTACTCTACCACCTAACCCCAAAGGTGAGATTTTGGTTCTAGTTAAGCAAAACAAATTTTAATGAAAACTGAATAGTTCAATTTTTTTTTAGAACCAGAAGTGTCTGCTCTCACATAATACTAAAAAGTCANTTATGCAAAGTAGTACCAATAAAATCTATCTCTATAGAACTGAAGGACTCTTTCCACATATTCAAAAGTCTCCCTACTTGNTCCATCTCCCCTTTCTCTGTTCCTCTTTATTTCCTGCTTTCTCCTTTGTTTATTTTATTAAAACATTCTTTATTAGTATANGTTANAAAACAGNGGGTTTCATTGTGATATNTCACAGANGCACTCNTCATTCATATTCCCCATTCCCCACTATAATCCCCTTCTCTCTCTATTCTCTTTCCTCTTCCCTATTAATCCCTCATCTACTTTCATGTCTTTACTTCTAGCCCTATGCTCTACATATGAGAAAATCCATGCTATTTGTAGATGTTTTTAAGCTCAAGGTCAGGAGGCAGAAACTTGATGACACTCTACCATCTCCAGCATGTACCTGCTCCGTTTGCATCACTGCTGTTTTCATTAACTGGGCCATTGTTACTTACTGCCCAGAGGACCCCTAACTTCTCTCTTGCCTGTCTTCAATAATAATTAGAGAGAATTATAGTAAATGAATCTCTGCTCTTAAAAGCCAACAGAAGCTTAGTTTTCAGAAATAAGAATAGTTTGGGCAGGGAACTAGTCATATCAAAATTATATAGAGAAAAGGAGTGGGAGCTACACATAAGACTAATCACACAGAAGCACACATCTACAGGAGAAGGTGTTATTTTGCAGAGCTGGAAGTTGGAACATTATTTGGTAGACCTGTAAAAGCACTTTGGGTGATTTAATAGGTAAGAATCGGATCTTGAAATTGGAATCGAAAGAGACAATTTATTGTATAATTTAGTCCCTTTGACTAGGAAAGGAACAATACAATTTGGGGTCTAAATTTAATTGGGATTTAACTAGATTCTTTGAAACTTTTTCATTTTTCACTTGGAAAGCAGCAAGCACTCATCCTTTCAGGAACTGTGATGGACGGCATAATCCAGCGGAGCACAGCGCATCCTAAATCACCTTCTCAGCAGCCACAGTGGGGCAGTCGAAAGAATTGGACTGAAATGAGATCTAAAATGCTTTGGGGTCTGCATAGGGAAGGCAGTCAAGCCTGTTGGGTAGAAAATGTCACAGCTTCCATTTCTCCTTTCTTTTTATTTTTGACAATGGAAAATCTATGCTGTGATTTCATCTCCCCTCCCCCCTCCCTTGTCTCCTGCAACAGCTGCCTAGCAATTCTTGCTTAAATAGAAGAGATTTTAAAAAAAATACTTATATTACTCTTTCAGAATTTATCCTGAGCCAAAGGTTTCATAAATTACTATCTTCCATGCTTACAATACCAGCAGAAAGATTGTTATTAAAGAATAATAAGGCAATGTGTAAATTAAGTGTATTANGACTTATTTCTATCACTGACTATGCCACTAGCATAGTCCTATTGAANATGCTCTTGTAAGTTCAAACCCATACTTACTGGCACCTAACTCTCATATGCTCCTTTGCAATCAGAAAAAAAGACAAATCAGGCTTGATTAGGAATCATTACAGAAACTGCATAAAAAGAATTTGTCTCAGTCAACTGCCTTATAACCATATCATAGAATCTATGATTTTAAATCGATTATTCTCTCTCCTACTCATCAACTTGCCTAGTCTTTCCAGTAGGATAGAATTGAATAAAAGAAAGACAGAGAGAGGAGAGGAAAAATGATGACAGTTTGGGTAGTTATTCGTAAATTTGCTAAATCCCAGCCTGGTGGTCTCAGCCAGCTGTGTGCTCAAGGGAAGCTATTTATGATGCAGAGGGATTAAATTTAGAACCATCTANACCAATGATCTGAGGGGTATGAACAAGTAGTAAATGGAGGCTCTGAGAAGGACATACAAAATGTATGGTCAGTAACTGAGTTGGCACCAATTAGAGGCCATCAAGGACCCTTGAAAGTAACTAATTATAGAGTCTCTAGAAGATATTTTGTCTTCCCACAACTCCCAGATCTGCTAATTGAAATTCTCTTTTGTGGAAGGAATAAGAGTCCTGGTCAGATGAACAGCAGTTGTCTAGTAAAAAACATAGAACAATCATTATAGTATCTCTTTGAAATAAATAAATAAAAGTGTGTATTGATGTTGTTGATTTCAAAACAACTTCTGCATCTAGAGAAGAGATCAAAAGGAGTGTTATTCCAAAGCAAAAACATTCCTTAAGNTTTTAGACACCATTCAGACCAGAGTTTGTTGTTTCCACTTGAACATCTTGTGAATCTTCAAGTCCTTTTCCTAAATTACTTGGAGGGGGGCCATGAACATTGTATGAGCAAAGATTTGAAGCTGTACCCAAGCATGTATTGAATAAGTAAGCTTGCCATNGTATAATCAAGAAGTCAGCCTGAATTCGGCAGAGACATACCCAGAGACTTCTAAAGTATATGTGAACAAATGGCAAAAGCAATGGGAAAAGTGGTTAAGTAGGTAAGCCCTGTTTTCCGGGGTACAGATGGCTAGATACTTCACTTTCTCCCTCTGNGTTTCTGTTTATGAGTCTGAGATGAAAGGGCTGCCTCTGTACTTTTAATTTGATTTCTTTGCAAATTTGGATGAGATTAGGAATGCTATTCTTAAACCATTGTCAGAAGCAACTGTTTAATCTCACAATTATTTATATGTATTGTGTTTGTATCTGCACATTTAACAATATTTATCGGCAGTTATAGAGCTAATTGTGAGTCACTGTATTTTCTAGTATGCAGATAGTGTCACAGTTTTCTAACCTTGTGNAATTGGTGGATATTACAGCCAACACTTTGTTACTGTATATGGGAAGGATGGTTCTTTTAGGTAGAATATTGCATAGATAATCTGCAAATCATAGTTTACTATATCATCAGACTTAATAACAAACTTCAAAAGATAGATTATTTGTCTTCCAGAGAAACAGCCAGATGGATTAAAAAAAGGCAGAAGACCTGAGAGCCNGGATAATCCATCAGCTAGTTAATTCTCATCTGAGTAATTGAGAATTTGCTCTCTCATTTCAGAATATTTATGAAAATTCTGCAGTGTATTTACAAATAGATGCCCTATGTAAACATACCAAATAAAATCAACTTGCACAGTTGCNTTTTATAAGGATACTTACTATCACTTAGCTACAACATACAAAATAGAATGTGGCTTCAGACTTAGTGTGTTTAAGAGTCACAGGATTTAGGAATTTTCTAAAACCGCAGGCTGTAGACCAGCTTCACAAGTGTTTCTCAGGAATTTACATCATTAAATTTATGTCAGTGTATTCCCAAGAAGGTATTGTAGAGTCTGTTCATAGAGAACATATAGATTACTTTAGATGGCAACAGGAAATACTTATTTCCTGAATGGCACAAAATGAGTAACCAGAGGCAAAATGATCTACAAACTTTAAATAAAAGTGCCTACATGGCAATGCCTGTTGTCATAAAGGAAACCAGAACTATAAAGAAGCAAAAACAAAAAAGAAGTCAAGCCTGATGAATATCATAGAAGATCACAACATCTTAGCAATTTGCTAAAATGCTGTGGTGCCTATAATTTACCAAATGTTATTTTAGGGTAAGGTAGTGGTTTGAATGAGGATGGCCCCATGGGCTGGAATGTTTGAGTGCTTTGTCCCTAGTTTGTGGAACTGCTTGGCTTATAAGGATTAGGAGGTGTGGCCTTGTTGGAGGAGATACGTCACTGGGGGGTGGGCTTTGAGGTCTCAAAAGACTTGTACCAAACCCAATGCACCCTCTGCCTTCTGTTTATGGTCCTACGAGTTCTCAGCTGTTCTGGTTGTCACGTCTTCACTCTGCGATAATGGACTCTGCTGTGGGATGGCCTTTCTGTATGTTGCTCTCATTGGTTGATAAATAAAGCTGATTTAGCCTATAGCCAGGCAGTATAAGGCTGGGCGGGAAAGCTTAATGGAGATACAGGGAGAAGGAGGACAGATTTAGGCAGACGGTGATTCAGCCACCCAAGGAACAAGATGCCAGAGAACCGGTAAGCCATGGACCACATGGCAATACATAGATTAATAGAAATTGGTTAATTTAAATGTAAGCGCTAACTAGTAATAAGCCTGAGCCATCAGCTGAACATTTATAATTAATATAAGCCTCTGAGTGATTATTTGGAAATGGCTNTGNGACAGGGCCTCCATTTACAAGACTCTAATTCCATAAACTGTAATCCCAATCAAAAANTTGCATCAGTCACNGTGTTTTATCATGGCAATAGAAAAGTGACTAATACAGNCATACAATTGGTATATATTCTAATGTAAGAGTGATGGATTAGTTACTCAGGAGAGGTTTGACAGTATTCTGCTAGAAGTCCAGGCTGCAGGAGAAATGTTTACACCCAACTCAGGCTATATTCTGGGTCAATACCAGAGTGATAAAGGATTAGCATAATGCACATTAAGGAAGAAATTTCATTGAAAATAATAGGTTGTTAACAAGAACAANGGATATTAAAAATAGATTGTAAGTGGCAGAACTAGTGGTAGTCAAGAAGTGTGGATCAGCTAACCTACTTTGAAATATTTTTTTCTTTTCTTTTCATAACTAGGCTATATGAATGCTGTTACCCAAGGGTGCTTGCTAATCTCTAAAACATCTTAGTGAATTCAAGCAGTGAATCTGAGGATTTTTACTGCCTGAAAAACAGAGTTACAATATCTTGGCTTGGAATGCCCTCAAATGGCTTTTTTTCCCTCCAGGCAGGATTTTTGAAAGAACTCTCTTTGAATGGTAATTTGAAAATTGCATGATTTTATGAACAACTTTTATGAAAGTTTTATACCAATGTGTTTATATTTACTTATTACTATTTGTTTGATGAATGCCATATACTAGGTACCTCAAAGGTTCTGGTGGCTCTGTCTACACACCAAAACATTTACCATGAGTTGCCATGGTTTTACTGTATGGATAAGTTCACCGAACAAATTCAGAGAAATCAGAAGACAAATTTGTTGCACCTCCCCTTTTTTGGTTATATTTTTCTTGTGACAAAAATTAATAAAGCAATGCATTCCCTTCTTTCTTGAAGCATAGTCTGAGAGAGGTATTTACTTCTGTGATTTGTTCCATGAAGAAGATGAAACACGAGAAAGAGTATAGACTTGGCTTTTTTCATGTTGGTCCGCTGGTTTTACAATGGCTCATTATGTGCTGAGGATTTCCCCAAGCTACTGACCATTGAAGGCACTTTTCCTCTTATTTTGTCTGTTTCTACCTCCCACCTCTAGCAATTGCTGGTGAAAAAGTATTTCAAAGGTAACGGGATGGCTAGAGAGGTAGGTCAGCTGGCAGAGAATGAAGACCTGAGTTCAATTCCAAGAACCCATAAAAAAAATTACTAGGGTTGATGGTCCCTTACTTAATCCCAGCACTGGGGAAGTGGAGACCAGCAGATTCTGGGACCTGCTGCCAGCCATTCTAGATTAGTCGGTGAACACAAGACCAAGAAAAACCCTGTATTAATGGAGGTGGATGGTGTTCTAGAGATAAAATCCTAGCTTTTCCTTTGGCCTACATGCTCCCCCCACACATAACAACAACAACGATGATGATAATCAGAAAGCTCTAGCAGTATCATCTTCAATTTTTCCTGCTTAAATACTTTGAAGTAACAGGTTTGATTTCAGCAAATCTGTCCAGATATGAAGATATATCAGTTAATACTTTTCATATATTTATTTATATTCAGGGGCTTAGATTTGAAAATGTTCAAAAGTGTTGCATGATAAATTTGTTTTTCTACAGTTCAGAAAAAGTGTAAATGGAAAACCAGAAATGTTATGTCTATTTTTAGCAATGTCTCTTCTGTGGTAATATATAAAATAACTTCAGAACGTGCAACCCAACACCTTTAAATGTTTGAATGCATAATATGTGTGAGGTCATTTCAAAATATTAGAGTCAAAATATGGAACAGCAGTATAATTAAGGTACAGACACAGTGCATATTTATGAAAGCCCCACTTCCAGCAAAATTCAGAGATTTTAGTCTCTGTAGTTTGTCACTTTTATAGTTCTTTGATTTATTAAACAATGTTACCATGTAGAAAGAANGTGAATGCTATCTATAAATAACTTCATAAATGTTTGCCACAGCTTGCCAACTAATTATCATCTTGAAATATGATGGTTCTGATTAATATATCAAAGGGGAAACTCAATTATGAATGCAAGCAATCAAACTTAATATACAAGCCAAAATAAACCTGGCGTTTGTAAGTCAGAAGAACCCAT
>LZPO01008356.1:17913-29145 GCA_001675575.1 Neotoma lepida | reverse complement strand
AGAGCAATAAGACAACAAAAGGAGATCAAAGGGATCGAAATTGGAAAGGAAGAAGTCAAACTCTCACTATTTGCAGACGATATGATAGTATACTTAAGTGACCTTTTAATTTAAAACATACCAAATGAGGGAACATTCTGAGTATATTTTACTAGAAGTTTTAGCCAAGCTCCAGGAAAAAAATCAGGTATTTATTTTAGATTAAAGTACTTCTAGGCAGAATTGCAAAGGACTATTTTGTGCTGTTTTGTTTGTTTGTTTGAGACAGGCGACCCCCAATCTCCTAAATTCTTGGATTATAGGATTATGTCATCATGCCCAGGTATCAGAATACTTTGTAAATTTATCCTCACACTAAGCATATTTATTATTGAAAAGGCCAATCTCAAGATTTAAAAATTAATACAAAAATTCAAGAAAATTCATGAACACTTGAATTAGGTAAGGGGTTCAAATCTCTCTCAAGCTATTGCATTATTAGCTATAATTANCTACATGTTAGGTATAGGCCATGTCTTCTTAGACTGGTAGATTTGACATTTCTCATANTTTTTCTTATAGAATATGGAAAGGGAGCTTACAAAGGCAAATTTACCAAAACTAAGATGTTAATAGAAATCTAATTATCCAGATTATGTGTTGTCAAGTACAGCCTTCTGTATTCTAATAAGGAAAGTACCAATATACAATTACTGCTGTTGAAGGAAAACAAACAAAAATTTGCCTCAGATAACATGAAAAGTAGTAATCAAGAAACCACAGAATTTTGTCAGGCATTATATAACAATTCCTACATGTTGCTTTAATCTTTAAAATATAACAGAAATCATCANAATTAAAAATAACACTAACATTATATTTTAAATAAAAATTATCTTACATCATATGAATGTGAGCCAAAATATCTGTTTTCATGTTCTTTTAAGGTAAATAGGACCTCATTTCCATAATTGAAAGCAAAGAGGCTTAGCATTTTCAATATAAGTATAAGATGTGGTTGCCTAGCAATATTCAAATGAGCTAGAGTACCTTTTTTGGACTGGTTATAAAGCAGTTGTCCATGTGAATATGTGTCAGATTTAGAAATGGAAGAGATTTTTCAGCATTTAAATTTTAGCCAGACAGGATACCATTTGCCAAATGAAAAAAACCCAAAGAGTCAATAATTTCTATGTAGATTAACTAGTCAAAAATGGTAATTTCATGTGCATTGTTGGGTAGGGTCATAAGCACCAACTCTAAGAACCTGATACGTTTTTCACAGAATTGGCATGGAAAAGCATGGCCTTAGTTCTTGTCAAGACACTACTTTTGTAATTTATTTCCTTCTATCTTTGGCCTACATTGCACATTTCTTGGTTTCAGTGTCATTACCAGGTCCCAAGGTCCCTTAGCAGAGGCTTGATGTATTTCAGCCCAGGGTTTAAGTGCTTTACTAGAAGCAGCTGCTATTACTGTAGCTCCTTTTAAGCTGCATTGTCCACTCTTCATGCCTTCNGAGATATGAGTCTTATTATATGCTGCAGCTGGTTATTCTTAGTTCTGTCTCCACATAGCTTTGTATGTGTTCTCACCTTCAGGCTTTGTTAGTAGTGGAGATAGTTTTCTGGAGTGTATTGCAATCATCGAGTTACCTTTTCTTCTTGCTTTTAGTTCTGAAGAATCACAGTAGAAAGTTCTGGTAATGTAAATACCCTGAGAGAGAGATATTGTCTCAAACNACATGAGCCTGCCTACTTTTTCTAGAATGTAACTTCTAGGAATGGAGCATCTAGAGCTGGGGAGGAATTCCCAGGAAGCCTATGTGTTGTTTCTCTCTTCCTTGGATGCATGGTGTCCATGAAAGCTTTGGCTACTAAGTCAGGTGGCCCTAAGGTATATAACCTGGACTTGCCTACTTTTCAGTGTTTCCCAGTGGCAATAAAGGAGGGCCTGTCCAGTCAAGGCTCTATCCACCCTGGGAGTCTTTCTGTATTCCATCCAATAAATTTGTGCCCTGTTGCCTATTTGTAAATCAAAAACCTACTCTTACGATATGCCTTATATTGCCAGATTCAAGACAGTTACACATTATATACATTAGACCTGTACATTAGTTCAGAATTCATACNGTATAAGTGACATGTGTACTTTCATTTTTGGAGGCTGGCATAGTATAACAAACTTTGTTATTTTCTACAGAGAANAGCATTTTCTCATGAGGGGTAATCTAAACACACTCCACAATAGGTTCACTAAAGAGAANCCTAATGTGGTAGCTTCATAATACATGGTATCGAGTACCGATTAGACCTTAGGCCTGAATCAGGACCAATGAACATTCAAGTATAGGAACAAACATGAGAATTTCTAGTTATATTTAGTTATAAACCTCATCCTTTAACTTACTTTACTGAATTTTATAATGNAGAAATATTGATATATATTGCAGGCATATGGATTTTAAATAGGGCTGTAAGGAATTTGTTCATTTGTGGTAGGGTAACTTCTTTGCTCACATCTCTTTCTGGTCTGGCCATTCTCAATCACATAGCCNTTCTACTTATGGGATACCTGTGGACCAGTTCAGTGCCATGATCAGCATTGGATTCTCTGGGCCTATGCTGTATTTAGCGAGTTCTCACTGCTTTTTGTTGTAATATGATTTTGGCTTTTTGTTGTTGTTGTATTGTTTTTAGAAAATGTTTATTTATTTGGNCTCCATTTAATTAGGAAAGACTAGCATTGGTGTAGTGTATAGTTAGAAAGAACATTTGTCTGGAAATTAAATCAAAACTACACATAGATTTTTGCCCATACTGTCTTCCTATTTTTAAATATTTTACAGAGTTGTTTTTGTTCCAATCCCCTTCTTATAGACATTATAAAACATTTACAAATAGTGAGGCAATAGTACCTATATTGACAGAAAAATAAAATAAAATATATTTTATAGTGGTAGAGTGCTGATATCCAGGCATCTTTAATAGGGGTACTGTGTCATGATTAATAATGTCTCTCAACAACTAGTTATTAGTAGATGCCTGGATACCAGAACTCCACCACTATAAATTATATTTTATTTTATTTTTCTGTCAATATAGGTACTATTGTCTCACTATTTGTAAATGTTTCATAATGTCTATAAGAAGGAGATTGGAACAAAAACAACTCTGTAAAATATTTAAAAATAGGAAGACACCATGGGCACTGGACTAGGCCCTCTGCATAAGTNAGACAGTTGTGTAGCTTGGTCTGCTTAAGGGCCTCCTGGCAGTAGGATCAGGATCATTGTTGGTGCATGAGGTGGCTTTTCGGAGCCCACTGCCTATGGTGGGACACCTTGCACAGCCTTGATGCAGGGGGAAGGGCTTGGACCTGCCTCAACTGAATATACTAGGCTCTGCTGACTCCCCATGGGAGGCCTTACCTTTTTGGAGGAGAAGGGAATGGAGGGAATTGGGGATGGGTTGGGGAGGGAAGGTTGGGGGGTCAGGAGGAGGGAAGAGAAGAAGAATCTGTAGTTGGTATATAAAGTGAATAAAAAATTTCTTAATAAAAAAAGAAAAAATCTACTTCTAATAATGCCTTCTTTAATTCCTTCTTTCTATATCATCTATGCCTATTTAATTATTGGATCTTGAAAATTACATGGTCATAATGATTTTGACCCTTTCTTTTCCTTTTTTATCCTAGCTGCCATCACTTTAACTAAGCCTCTATGAACTTTTGAGTCTGCAGCAATGATGCCTACTTGGAAATTCTACTACCAATTTCTCTTGTCCTTTAACCTTTCATTCTTTTCTTTGTTGTTTTCAGCAACATCTCTGACATGAATCTACTTTTTTGTTCTTGTATTTGTGCAAATCAGTGGCTTTTTCTTAGTTGCTATAGAAAATCTTCACATTCCTTGGAGTTTCTTTCAAGAACCTTGAAAATTATTGCTGAAGAATGTGACCTTCCCTCCAATCACTTCTCCTGGACTCCATTTCTAACTGTCCACACTTCAGCTCACCTGCCTGTTCACACATTTACATTTCAATGTTTTTTCCCTTTATTTTCTTTCCTCATGAGGAATGTCTTTCATCTAAAAGTCTGTGTGGTGGTTTGAAAGACAATGGTCCCTAAAGGGAGTGGCACTATTAGGATATATGTTTTGTTGGAGTAGGGGTGGCTTTATTGGAGGAAGTATATCACTGTGGGGGTAGGCTTTGAGGTCTCCTGTACTCAAGCAATGCCCAATGTGGAAGACAGACCACTTCCTGTTGCCTGCAGGTCAAGATGTAGGACTCTCAGTTCCCTCTCCAGGACCATGTGTGCCAGCACATCATCATGCACCATGATAATAATGGACTAAACTTCTGAAAATGTAATCTACCTCAATTAAATCTTTTCCTTTATAAGAGTGCCACAATCATGGTATCTTTTCATGGCAATAGAAACCCTAACTACGACAGTCTGTCTTTATTTTTATGTCATGATACTATCTTTGCCATTCTATAAAGCCTTGTTTAAGCTACTTATCCTTGTTATCATTATATTCCTTGTTTAGAATTCAATAACAACACTAAATGTATCAAATTGCTGGGATGCACAAGACTGTCCACTCTTAAAATAATGAAGTCTTTGAGAGAAATAGCCTTGTTATTTTAGGATTGAATATCCATGCTCATTATAAAGGTAAGTAATCAAATTAATGATGTTTATATTATACATCAACTTTTTATTTTCCTTGTTCTCTTTCTCTATTTCTTTTCTTCCTTCTTCCTTCCTCCCTTCCTGTCTGCTCCTCATTTGTGTGTGTGTGTATGTGTGTGTGTGTGTATGTGTGTGTGTGTGTGTTGTGAGACAGCCTGGAACTCACTATATTGACCAGACTGACCTCAAACTCATAGATCCTCTAACTATTTCTCCTGAGAGATAAGATTAAAGGCATGTGCCANCACCCTTGGCTTTCCTCAAACCTCAAAATTCTTCGAGTAGCAAGATAATTTTGAGATCTGTAAAAATACTTGATTATATTATTTTGCATTTAGTGATCTTTTAAAGTCACAAATACATCTTAAGACAATCTATGGCTTGATAGTTGTTGTCATTGGATTCTAGTGTCCTGTTTTCTTAATTTTCTATTTAATTCTAAAATATGATCTAGATCTAAAGCAATTCTGTTTTAAACTTCTCAACCCTATGTAACAGAATATGCTCAGAGGCTTGGGGTAAAATCTGATGAAACTGATCATGTATACCAATTTTAGGTTACCTGTTGGTTTTATGAGGATATTAAATCTAGCTATAGGCTTATTTTAAAGAGCAATTCCATTATTACTTAATAAGGAGTTCAATATATATATATATATTTATATTAACCCCTTTATATATGNATACACACAAAATGTGTGTATATATTTATATATATTTGAGTGTATATTATACACACACTCACACACACAAAGAGCTCATCAGTTATTGTCTTGTATTTTAGGTAGATTGCATGTGTAACAAATTTATAAATTTTAAAAATTACAATTAATATTTTACAGAATAATCTTTAACCCTAAGAATTGGTATAGGTTATAGGTTTATAAAAATGAAGAAAGAAAATAGCCACAAATAATATAAAATATCTTGGTGTAACTCTAACCAAGCAAGTAAAAGTCCTGTATGATAAGANCTTCAAGTATTTGAAGAAAGAAATTGGAAAAGATATCAAAAATATATAAAAGAACTCAAGAAACTAGACATCAAAAACACAAATAATCCAGTTAAAATGGAGGACAGATATAAACAGAATTCTCAACAGAGGTATCGTAAATGGCCAAGAATCACTTATAGAAATGTTCAACATCCTTAGCCATTAGGGAAATGCAAATCAACATGACTCTGNGATTCCATCTTACACCTGTCAGAATTAAGATAAAAAACACAAGTGACAGCTCATGCTGGAGAGGATGTGGAGCAAGGGGAACACTCCTGCACTGCTGGTTGGAGTGCAAACTTGTACAGCCACTTTGGAAATCAGTATGGCAATTTCTCAGAACATTGGGAATCAATCTTCCTCAAGACCCAGCTATGCCACTCTTGGGCATATACCCAAAAGACACTCCACCATACCACAGGGACACTTGCTCAGTTATGTTCATAGCAGTTTTATTTGTAATAGCCAGAACACAGAAACAACCTAGATGCCCCTCAACCTAAGAATGGATAAAGAAAATGTGGTACATTTACACAATGGAATATTACTCAGCTGTTAAAAACAATGAGTAGGAAATTTGCTGGCAAGTGAATGGAACTAGAAAAGATCATCCTGAGTGAGGTAACCTAGAACCAGAAAGACAAACATGGTTTTCCCTTACTCATAAGTGGATATTAGCTATAAAGCAAAAGAGAAACGTGCTACAACCCCACAAACCCAGAGAAGTTAAGTAACAAAGAGGGCTCAAGGTGGTGGGATGCATGAATCTCACTGTGAAGGGGAAGTAGAATGGACATTGCCAGTGGACATGGGGAAGAGTGGCTGGAAAAGGGTTTGGGGATGGGAACAAGCAGGATCATGTGGCGGGGGAGGATGGAGAGAGAGTGTATCAGGAGAGACAATCAGAGTCTGGGGGCATTTCTGAGGTGAGCTAGAAACTAGAGCAATGGAAACTCCCAGGAGTCTATGATGGGGGCCCTGGATAAGACCTAGCAATAGGGCATACGCAGCCTGAACTGACCATCTCTGGTAACCAGGAGAGACTTCCAGGTGAAAGACTGGGACACCAACCCGACCATAAACACTTAGACCTACAATGTGTCCTGCCTACAAGATGTGCTGGGGTAAAGATGGCACAGAAAATGTGAGAATGACCAACTAATGACTGGCCTAGCTAGAGATCCATACCCCGAGAGGGAGCTCACCTGAGGGCCAGGAACCAGAAATACCCCAGAGACCCAGGATAGAACCACACATGCCCAGAAAAAAAAAGTTAATGAAATGATTCCTAATGACATTCTGCTATTCTCATAGATTGGTTCCTAGCCCAACTGTCATCAGAGAGGTTTCACCCAGAAACCGATGGGAACAGATTCAGAAACCCACAGCCAAACATTAAGAGGGCTTGGAGAATCCTATGNAAGAGGGGGAGGAAGGGTTGTATGAGCCAGAGGGGTCAAGGATACCACAAGAAAACCCATAGAACCAAATAAACTGTGCTCATAGAGGCTCACAGAGACCAAACCAACAACCAGGGAGCCTGCATGGGACTGGCCTAGGCCTTCTGCNTATATGTTACACTTGTGTAATGTGCTNTTCTTGTGAGACTCCTAACAGTGGAAGCAAGGGCTGTCTCTGACTCTGATGCCTGCTTTTGTGACCTGTTCCTCCTACCGGATTGCCTTACTCAGCCTTAATAGAAGGAGGAGCCTAGTCTTACTGCAACTTGGCTGGCTGATAACCATGGAAGACCAGTCTGTATTTCAAGACAAACAGTGGAGGAGGAGTTGATGATAGTGGTTGGGGGAGTAGAAGGAAGATGAGGGGGAACTGGGAGGAGAGGAGGAATGGGAAGCTTTGGTTGGGATGTAAAAACAAAAAAGTAAATAAACAAAAAAATGAAGAAAGAAAATAAAAGCCTTTAGAAAAGTGAAAANAGCTACACTATTTTCTCAATAGAAGATGGAGTATAAATATCATTTTTTTTCTCTAAAATGACTAATGTATTTTCAGGTTCTATAAATTTTTATTTTTATAAAGTTTTTGGTTAANCTAAAAGATCAATGAATACTGTACTTTATATATCAGGCTTGGAGATTAATTTATTTTCTATAGAACTCTATTGAAACTGTGAAAATGTTGACAAATTATCATAGGACATTCCAACAAAAATAATAAGGGCATAAAATTTTTTTATTAATGATATCAAACTTCCATTTACCTCAAGACTGATTGAATACAGTGAAACTTCAAAATGTTTCATAGAAAATGAAAAAAAAAGAGAATTAATTAATGGGGTGCCATCTAAAAATTATTTGCAAGGTTAAAAGTTGGAAAAAGAATAAATATGTTTTGAATAGTTTCATCGACTTGCTCTTTCACTGAAGCTGATTTAAATCTCAAATAAATCATTGGTGAGAATTTTAGTAAACAAATGATGACAGTCACAACTCAAAATCAACAGCATTAACATACTTCAACAGAGATGTTAAGACTAAATTCTTCAAAGCAATATCTAAGGNGATGAATACAGTGAATTGGCTTGGAGCATTCAGAAATATTTAAGATACTCATGGTGTAGTTGACATCATATAATTTAAGTTGATAGTTTTGTTTTAAAGAGTTAGCCTTTTATTCGTGCTTCCTTTCCCCCAAATACAATTTAAAAATGGCTTAGAGAGTCTTTATATGTCTCCAAAGAAACTTGTCATTCATTTATACGTGCGTCTGGATCATCTGACAATACCGAAAAACGAGACATTTCCTAATCCCTGGGTCCTTATTAATTACCCTTGAAGTATTTAAGGCAATGTTGATGACCTATAAAGAGGTCTATTTAAAGAAGAATGCCTATTAAACAGCTAAAATATCTCCAACAAGGGCAGGTTTATTCTGAAGGCAGTCATGGGCCACATCTCCATCATGATCGTGAAGTGCCAGCACATAGGAAGCCCGAAGATAAAATTTAAGAAATCTTTTTTCTTTTTTTTTTAAAACAAAAACAGCAGCAAAAACAACCCTCAAATTGAGCCTTCAAATATAAGAAATCCTGTTAACTAAGTAACATATTAGTAAGAAAAAATAAAAAATGAAAATGTGAAATTAAGGAAACACGAACAATTATTCTAATAGTGTTAAAGAAGTAAAAGCAAACATGGTGATGGAACAGGGCATGGAACTCACAGTTGTTGTATAAGCTGCTTCTGGATCATCTTCCAGTACTCGGGAGAGACCGAAGTCAGAGACTTTGCACACTAAGTTGCTGTTCACCAGTATGTTTCTGGCTGCTAGGTCTCGATGAACATATCCCATATCAGAAAGATACTTCATGCCTGATGCGATACCCCGCAGCATACCGACCAACTGGATGACAGTGAAGTGGCCATCATGCTTCTGTGAGAGAATTATATCTGTTAGTTGACTGTTATTAATACAATGTTTATATATATATGCAGTAAATTAAGCCATGGATTTATTGTACAGGATCTTTGAAGATATNCATCAATTCTGCTGACCATTGCTTGTCTTCCTAACACAGTANAAGACCCCTGTCTGACATTTAGAGGAGGAATAAAAGCTAACTAGAGGTGATGAACTAAACAGGGAGAGAGGGCAGCCAGCCCAGTCAACCTTCAGAGAAAATTATGTCAAAGACTTTTTTTTTCAAACAAGAACAAACTGAAGTAAAATGGTGTGAGAGAAAAGACTGCAGAGAATACACAATGGACATTCTATATTTATAAGCTCTGCTGAGGCTGCACCAGTAGGCAAGAAAGCAGCAAAACCTGTGATTGGGAGAAACTCATGTGGTAACTAGAAATACTGTGGAAAATAGCAATCAGGCTAGGCCATTCAAGAAAAAAAGCAAAGATATATCAACAAGAAATGGATTGAGAAAAGCTGCAGATAAAACAGAAAAACACAAGTATACAGAAAATAACTAGATGTTTTTCAAATATATTGGGCAAATATAAAAGAAAGAAGATATTTTAGCTCTTGGTAAGAAGAATTATACTAAATACCACAACGTGAATAATAAGCCAGGCAGGGTAGTGTTACATAACAATCAACACATGACATCTCATCTTCTCACCTAGAGTAAAAAACAATGCATAATCTACAAAAGAGTAAAATCAGTCCAACAATATTCTGTGCAAACTGCAAGTACAGGCAAAGTTAAATGCAGATAGTGGTCTTGATGTCAGATGAGATGCAAATACACATAAAAATTATACATACTAACTTTAACTTACTAATTGCTTGGAGACTGTTGTCTTTGACAAGTTACAGAGAAGCATAAAAGATTCAAGTCATTTTTATACACCAAGCCAAATTGATTTATGAATGATATTATATATATATATGTGTTATATTATATCATAGACACACACATAAGGGTATTTTTGTGTTACAAGCTGTTTGTCATAAATATTTGATAAAAACCACAGAGTAGCTTAGGCACAAGGGTCGTGAGACCCACTGTATCTCTCACAGTGACACTACCTCNTCCACAATGCTGTCCCATTGGCTATTTAAAAGAGTAAATTTACATACCAATGGTGTAAACTTGGCCTTATCATATCATTTTATCTCTCCAATATCTCTTGGATTATATCTCCAAAGTCAAGTTCAGAGTAGAGAAAGGAAGCTTCTTTTAAGAGAAGCTTCCTTACAGCAAGCATTTCCATTAAGTAGGCTCTTCTGTATAATTAATGTACAAAAGATAACCTAGCAAAGAAAATCCTTGGTGTTATTAGCCCTTTATGTTCCCAATCCATCTTCATAGACAGTCCACTGTTAGATGGAATCGGCCTCTTCTATCATGTGTCCTACCTACCTCTCTCCTATTAGGAATCTCAAAACTTGAGAATTGAAAACATAAATTCTCTTTTTCTGGAAAGGATTATACTACACTTTAAAGGCAATTCTTCTTTCTCAGAAAGTAAAGTTCCCCCAGATCATAGCTATTGTCAGGCAGAATCTCTAAACAGTAGGAAGAGTTCAGGGACCANGAGGAAATAAAGAAAGCCTCATTCCCTTCTTGGTACAANTGTAGTGATCCAACCCAGTGTTTTGATGAGACTCACTTATAAAACACACAGGCACCTCTTGGATTGTTTTAATAATTGTTAATAGTTAATGAGTATTTGTTATTATTACATGACATTTTATCACTACAATGAATCAGAAAATTCTGTTTTCTGAAAAATATGTTGTTACTCTAAATACCTATAAAATGAAATAGGTACNCAAAGTCATGTGGAAATGTAACTTCCAATCTATCCTGAGGATACCACAAAGAACAAGATTACTATTTAAAAAAAATATCCTTTTTATTAGCAAATGTAAACTGTAAAAAAAATCGNGGGCTTCATTATGGCCTTTACATGCACATATACAAGGTATTTTGTTGATAATTACCATCCTATTATTTATGTGTATCACTTGCTTTCCTTCTCATTACTGGTACCCTACCAATTTCTATAGATTGCCTTCTAGTTTAATGATTTTGTGTTTTTGTTAATTTTGTTGTTATTCCTTAAATTTTATATATGAGA
>LZPO01008355.1:48257-58685 GCA_001675575.1 Neotoma lepida | reverse complement strand
GGGGGCGGGAGGAGGGAGGAGGGAGGAGAGGGGGTTCTGTGGTTGGTATGTAAAATAAGAAAATCTTTTAATAAAATAATAATAATAATAATAATAATGGTTTTATGGGTCAGTGAGATGGCTCAGCAGGTAAAAGCATTTACTGTACAAGCCTGGAAGCCTGAGTTCAATTTTCAGAATCCACATACAAGTAGAAGGAGAAAACAGACTCTACAAAGTTGTCCTGACCTCCACGTGAGCTTTATGGCACATGTACCCACTCACCCATAAATGCACACACACACACACAATTTTAAAAATGGTTTGTGCACACAGATACCATATCACATCATTCTATTTTGAAATATCTATGCATGTTTATACATAGAAATGTAAATGAGCAAACTTGTTAAAATTTAGAGGACTGATAATTAGTAATGGTGGCTATGGAAAATGGAAACTTTCAAACACTGCTCTTTACATTGTAACGTATACAACTTGGAGCAGAAAAAGTCCAATACTTAATAAAGCTGAAAAACTTCTGCATCAATTAGAGCCCAAGCAGGAAACATATCAGTTGTTTTAACACAGAGAATCTACTTCAAATAATTTACTGGCTATGAAATTGTTAGGCACACAGACAAATGAGAACATTTAGGATATCAGGGAAGTAGCAACTACAGAAAGCCGCTGGGCAAGGGCAGTAATGTCACAGGGGTGACTGGTACAGAGTTCCCTTTGTAGGTTCGTGGTCTCATAAATAAAAGAATTTTAAAAGACACCGAAAGAACTCAAGGACAATTTATTGGAGTCTGAGAAAAAAAAACAGAGCAAACAAGCTGGAGAAGATCTCAGCAGCTGACAGGAAATTGAAAGAGGGAAAGAAGAACGCTACACTTTGAACAGAGCACAAGGAGAACACACTGCAGAGAACAAATAGAGTGAACAAGGTCACTTACAACACTATCCTAGGTTGAAGCCCTGGTGAGAGAATATATTAGAGATTTGTGCCCTTCCCTTCTGCTTTGAAAACAAGGATCCTAAAACAATGGACCCCCAAGAACCCCATGCTGAGAGAAGGGAAAGACCAAAAGGCACTGGCATGCAAACACCAGAGCAGAAACTTGCCTTTGGGGAAGAGATTTCATATAGTTTTGACAGCCAATCTCAGTTAACACGTGCATTTCTTCGGGTTTTTCTTTCCTCTCTTCTACAAAACTGCAATGATGCTACAGGAAGGGTGGAAGGAAACTAGGAGTCTTTCTTGCTATGGGATTTGCTCAAACACTTAATAAATCCAATTTTTTTACCAATCTCTAATTTTTTTTTAAATACTTGGAAACCAAGGCAGCAGATTTAAGGGCCAAAATGCCCAGCAACATTTTGCTCTTTGTAGTTTTTAATTGAAAATGTTTAACCTTAATATCACTTGGATTAACCTTATAGTCAGCTAAGAGTTGCTTTGGGTGACCTAGAATTCAGGACATTTCTAAAATAATAATAATAACTACATGTATTTTGCCAGTTTATCTTCTAATTTTGTTAGTTTTGGCCAAAGAAGGAATAAATAATATCTATTGCTGTCTGATTACATTTTGGTTTCATTAACTTTGGAACAGTTTAGAGCCCCTGCCTGTCACTGGTTCACCTTTAACCTTGCAATTCATTACAAGCAGCTTATGTATTGTTATCCCTCATTGAAAAGCCAGTGCTGGGGGCTGGAGAGATGGCTCAGCAGATAAGAGCACACTGGCTGTTCTTCTAGAGGTCCTGAGTTCAATTCCCAGTGACCACATGATGGCTCACAACCATCTATAATGGGATCTGATTCCCTCTTCTGGTGTGCATGAAGACAGGTCACTCATATACATAAAATAAATAAATATTAAAAAAAAAAAGAAAAGCAAGTGCTAGTTGATTTTTTGTATATACATGGAAACCCAGGGCTTGAAAATGAATGAAAAACACCTTAGAGATTTTTCTATTATAATTTCTGAGTTCAAGTACAGCCTGGTCTATATCATGAGTTCCAGACCAGCCAGAGCTACATAGTGAGACCCTGTCTCAAAAGAACAAATGTTTTAAATTCCTTATCTATCAGGCAATTATTGACCATTGACCAGGGCATTTTTATCAGAGGCAGCTAACATGTTCTTATGTTTGAAATGGTTCCTGGAAAGTAGATGCTGCAGAGGATCCTTCCTTTCTCTTTCTTCCTGCCTAGCATCCATTATCAGTAACAAAGAATGAAATCAGAATTATTTAAAAGTAGAAGGAACATGCTTGTGATACCAAGACTTGGAAAGGAAATAGCTATAGGATGATCCTGAGTTCTAAGCCAGCCTGGGCTATAAAATGAGACCCTATCTTTAATAAAAATAAAATAATTAGAAGGGTGTAGGAGGGGTCCCACATAGCTAGGGCTCACAGGTTTAAGGAGGTGACATCATCTAGCTGATGCTTATCTCAAGAAGATGCAATACCACAAGGCTGGTTCTTTCAGAATTGAGCATCCAATGAAACTGCTAACAGGAACTTTGTTGTCCCTGTATAGAAGTGATTCTGGGAAAACATTTGGTTGAACAAGGAGCTCATGGGAAGGGGAAAAGACCAAGTCCCTTCTTCTTTAGCCCAAAGTACATCTAATATCGTTTTTTCCCTTTTTCCTTTTTTTTTTCAAGACAGGGTTTCTTTGTGTAGCCCTGGCTGTCCTAGGCTTTGTAGACCACGATGGCCTCAAACTCAGAGATCTGCCTGCCTTTGCCTCCTGAGTGCTGAGATTAAAGACATGTGCCACCACAGCCCAGCTATATCTAGAATCTTATTAGCCAAGTTCCAATAGGTATCATCTGACAAGGCAGAATGTGTTTCAGAGTAACAAAGCACACTCTAGAGGGGTGGGCTCACAGCAGGAACAGAATAGCTTAATAACTTAATAACTGGCACAAGACCTACAAGTTACCAACAGGGATAGATCTTAGGAAGGTAATGTCACTTGAAAACAAGTCAACTGCTAAGATTTTACCTACAATGTGACACCATTTATGTAAAAAATTTAACAAGATAATATAGTATTATACATTGCAAGCTCCATACTATACCGAAAAATATCTCACAGTAGATTCAAATTTAAAATGTTTAAGAACAATCTTAACTTTTGAGGAAGTATACATAAGTATTACCACCTTAAAACAGACAACAGCTTAAACATAAGACTTTAGCACAAGAAAAGAGCTAACAAAATTGAAAAACCAGCTGAGTAATCTGAAATAAGATATTTTAACACAAGAATAAAGGACTTTATACACTTACATGTTAAACAATAACACCACCAACAACATTTAAACCAGAAAGTAAAAGATAAAGTTCAGTGCAGATAAAAAAAATATTCAAATAGCTAATCATCCCACAGTATGTTCAACTTCACCACTAAATGGAGAAATACAAATGAAAAAAGTCAGACAGACTGTTTTGCCCACCTGTTGTTGAAGCACTCAGAAGACTATGGCCTGGGCTACAAAGTGTCTCCAAAAAAAAAGCAAGCAATAATGAACTATTCCCTAAAGTAATCAGACACATCTTTATACCAATCTAAGTACCACACAGTGGTAAGTGTGCTTTGCATGCTCTGCTTGATTAGACGCCCCTAGGAGCTTGACCCAGTGTGGGGAGTGAGGGACTCTTTAGGGAGAAGCTTTCTCCAATGCACAAAGCAAGGGTCGACCCAAGTGAGTTCTCTGGTGTTCTGTGAGGTGGGCTTTCCGACAGAAGCCCTTTCCACATTCCTGACATTCAAAAGGCCTCTCTCCTGTGTGAATTCTCTGATGCTCAATGAGGCGCACTTTCACATAAAAGGCATTTCCACACTCACTACATTCATAAGGCTTCTCACCAGTGTGAGTTCTCTTGTGTTGACGAAGGGATTTCTTCATGCTAAAGATCTTCCCACAGTCACTACATTCATAAGGTTTCTCTCCTGAATGAATACGCTGATGCTCAATGAGACGAGCTTTCACATAGAAAGCATTTCCACATTCATTACATTCATAGGGCTTCTCTCCGGTATGTATTCTCTGATGAATTCCCAGAGATGAGTGTACCCTGAAGGCTTTCCCACATTCATTACAATGATAGGGTTTTTCACCTGTGTGGGTTCTCTGATGATTATTGAGAGTCATTTTCATTCGGAAAAATTTCCCACATTCTCCACACTCATAGGGTTTCTCACCTGTGTGAATTCTTTGATGTTGGTTTAGGGACTTCTTTGCTCGGAAGTTTTTCCCACAGTCCCCACATTCATAGGGTTTCTCACCGGTGTGAGTTCTCAGGTGCTGGGTGAGAGATATCTTGACACGAAATGTCTTACCACATTCATTGCATTTATAAGGCCTCTCACCAGTGTGGGTTCTCTGGTGGATTGCGAGGGTTGCCTTCTCAGAAAAGGTTTTCCCACATTCAGTACATTCATAGGGCCTCTCTCCTGTGTGTGTTCTGCAATGTAGGATGAGTTGAGACTTCCTGCCAAAAGATTTCCCACATTCATGACATTCAAAGGGTTTCTCTCCCGTGTGAGTTTTCTGATGAGCAATGAGGTACGACCTTGCACTGAAAGTCTTTGTACATTCACCACACTTGTAGGGCCTCTCTCCTGTATGTGTTCTCAGATGTTCAACAAGGTTAGATTTCCTGCAGTACACCTTTCCACATTCATGACATTCAAAGCTTTTATCTCTGGTATGAGTCTTTTTATGTTGACCAAAGCCTGCTTCTTCATGGAAGTCCTCCTCACATCTGTTATAATCAACATTTTGATTCAAAGTTTGAATACTCTGATACTGAAAAATGTTGTTCTCCAGCACAAGGGCATTACCCCCAATTGACCTGTTGCCACATAGCAGAGACAGAGGTCCTTTAAAAACAAGAAGTGTGTCATTCATTCATGTAAAATCTCCAAATGGCTTCCCCTGTCATAATATAAAATACTTAACATAGTCTTATAATGCTATAATTTGCAGCTAGATACAGTAATTTACATCAGTAATCTCAGTAATTGGGAGACTGAAGCAGGAGGATCATGAGTTTCAGGACAACTAGGGCTGTACAGTGAGATCTGTCTCATAAAAACAACAAAAGAGAAAAAAGAAAAGAAAAGAAAAAAGAAATCCACCTATAATTTGCCCCCTTGCTATTTCACAGACCTCTTCACTAGTCCCAGGATACATTTCTCAGGTGAGGATCAGCAGTCACAGTTCTCTGCCCAGAACACAACAAATCTACATAGCTCTGTCTCTCACTTCACTGACATTTGTACACTAATGTTGACCTCATCAAAAATATTTTCCTGGATATAGTCCCTAAAAGTGCACATCAATGGCTGTCTTTCTTAACCTGGATTGCTTTTCTTTTCATCATCCAAAACACTACATATTTGTTTGTTTCTGGAAGCCTTCCCTCACTAGATTGCAAGCTCCAAGAGAACAGAGATATTATTTATTCACTGCTGGATCCCAGTACCTAGAATGTGACCAGCACATATTGGGCAGTCCTTTAAGTATTGGTAGATAACTAAGTCAATATATGAACAGATGCCTGACATCAGAAGACATCAACATCAATGAAGAAATGGAAGAATACATTTCTAACATGAGGCAGAGATCAGTAAGTGCAGCAGATAACATTATAGACATCAAAATACACTAGTACTGAGATGTGAGCATAGTATTGGAGTAGATAATTTAGTTTAGTAATTCAATTTACTGAAGTGTGTAAACTTTCTGTCCTTATTTCAAAGAGCTTCCCATGGGGGTCTGGCTTCCCATGTGTTCAGTGTTTCTGGTTCTTGCTCACTCACCTGAGTAATCATGGCCTGAGGATTCCTCTTCTAATATCCAGAGTTCTTCTCCCCGCTCCAACTTGAATATCATGTCTGGTTTGGCCACGCAGAGGCCTGTTAATGGGAAATGGCACAGGACATGGGCCAAGAAGTTTGAGCTTTAGTGCATCTGATGGAGGAGGAAGGCGCATCTTTATGTTCTGCACAAGGAAGAGCCCATTTAAACCTTACATTGGGGACATGAGAACATATTCTTCCTGGAGCCCTAAACTGATCACTCGGCTGTAACTCTTAAATCTAAAACTAATGTATCACTAAACTTCAATGGTGGCATATATGACAGTAACTATATGCTCCCAGGGGTTACCCAGACACACTCATCCTTACCCACAGATGCCAAGTGACTGTAGGTTTCCAGCATCACATCCTTGTGCATGTTCCTCTGGGTAGAGTCCAGTCTGTGCCACTCTTGTCGGGTGAAATCCACAACCACATCCTCGAATGACACAGATCCCTGTAATGACAGTCTACAGTGATCAGAGCAGGGCACATTAGAGAGAACACATAGATACTAATCTTCTCAGTGCAGCCCCATTGGGAGCTGAATGGAAAGAACCATGCTGGATACCTTGGTACATGTCTTACTTGATACTGTACTTTAGACAGGAACCCTGAAAAGCTCTGGTACCATGTTAATTTACTAATTATTAGACTGACAGTAGCACTCAGTACTTGGGAGGAGGAGATGGGAAGATCAGTGCCATACTTAGCTACATAGCAGATTTCAGGTTAGCCTGGGCTACAGGAAACCTTCTCTGAAAGAAAACAAAACAAAACACACATATACATACCTATATATATATGTATATACATATATAGGTATATATATAGTAGGACTATGTCTTAAACTTGGAGCCTTACATATCATAGGACTATTATTTTATTTGTACAAACTTACTTGGTACTATGTGATAATTTACATACTATATATATATATATAGTGTGTGTATATAATATATATATATATATATATATATTGTGTGTGTATGTAAGTATGGATAAAGAAAGAAGGTTGGCAAGATTGCTCAGTGGGTAAGGTCCTTTGCCACCAAGCCTAATAAACTGAATTCATTCCCTGGAACCCACATAGAAGAAGGAGAGAACCAACTCCAACAGGCTGTCCTCTTGACTTCTACATATGCACCATGGCAACACACACAAACACACACTAAAAATTTTAGGTATATAAAGTAAGCTGCCAAGTATGGTGGCACACTCCTATAATCCTAGAACTCAAAAGGCAGAGACAGGATTGTGAGTTTGAGGCCAGTGTGGGACATACATAGTAAGTTCCAGGCCAGCTTGGGCTCAGATTCAAAAAAAGGAA
Organism: Neotoma lepida; assembly: GCA_001675575.1. NCBI lineage: Eukaryota > Metazoa > Chordata > Mammalia > Rodentia > Cricetidae > Neotoma > Neotoma lepida. The sequence goes on along the minus strand of LZPO01008355.1, from coordinate 51,486 downwards.
AAGAAAAATTAAAAAGGGCTGAGGATGTAGCTCAATGGTAAGATGCTTGCCTAGAATGTAGAAGGCCCTAGGTTTGATCTCCAGCAGTATAATACAAATCACATATGTGTATACATAATATTTGAAGAAAGAATATGAGCTTGAGGCCAGCCTGAGTTATATAATTCTAGGTTGACCTGTACTATACAAAGAGACTCAAAGAAAATGTTTGTAGGAGAATGTTTTGTCTGAGTCCCGCCAGGCCCCACAGTCCCACAGCCACTTATAAAATAATTACTCAGAGGCTTATATTAATTATAACTTCTTGGCCATTAGCTCAGGCTTATTACTGACTAGCTCTTACACTTAAACTCAGCCCATTTCTATTAATCTATGTTTTGCCAAGTGTTCCATGGCTTTACCGGTCTGCTGGCATGTTGTTCCTTTGACAGCTGGCGTCTCCTGACTCAACCTTCTTCTTCCCAGAATTCTCCTTGTCTGCTTATCCTGCCTATACTTCCTGCCTGGCTACTGGCCAATCAGCATTTTATTTATCAACCAATCAGAGCAACACATATTCACAGCATACAGAAAGACATCCCAATCATTTTCCCTTTTCTTTCTATTTAAAAGGAAGGTTTTAACTTCAACATAGTAAAATTACATAAAACAAAAGTTATCTAGCAAGAATTACAGTTACAATATCTAGTCTATTTGTGTTTGACAAATTTAAAGAAAATATTCTACCTATCCTGTATTTGTGAGTCTAAAGTTTTATATCTAATTTATCTTTTATCATAACCAAGGAAAATTATAACTATAACTATTTAGTCTTCAACTACATCAAAGACCCCAGAAGTATATAATATTACCTAAGTAAACAAGAAAAGCATTGTAAGCAACTTCCAAAAATCTAGAATGACAGAGACAGCTGGCTACCTGGACAGTTACAATTGGGCATTGATCCACATAGACCTAAGAAAGCTTAAAGATTCTGAATGCACAGAAACGGAGCCACACTAGGCTTCCTAGTCTCACAGTCTCATGCCAATAGCAGCTCAGACTCATCTCCTGACACTGCCTGCAAGATGGAGCTGGCCACCAGCCGCCATGAGTTAAGCGGCATGGTTGCAGATTCCTGCCACAGTACACAGAGATGTCTCCAAGCCGCACAATGTGGTGTGTGGTGGATTTAGTCTTTGCTAGTACAGACAAAAAAAATAGAGGTTTCTGGGCTACATGTTGCTTTAATGGAGGCATAGACCTACTGCTTCCAAGAGTTGGTGGTACACATGGTTCCCAGAGCTGATGGTAAATGTATCACCGCCATGTTGAAAAGGTGTGGTGGGCGGAGTCAACAGCCAAGGCTGCGGCTTCTGTCCTAGACACGCTGCAGTTTAAAGCTATAGATTCACAAAAAGACAGATTCAGATGAACTAAATGTTTAAATGGTTTACAGTGTGTGTAAAAATGTACGTAGGCTTGGGAGAGAGAGAAAAAGGAGTATATGCAGTTAAATAAAGAAATAGTTTTAAAAAATAAAGTCTTTAAAGAGAAGGTAAAAGTAATATAAAAATAAGCCACAAAAAGATGAATATTACACAGAGAATCTGGATTGTGTTGTCTTTGGGATTTTTAACTGCAGAAAGACATTTGATTGTAAAGGCTACTCAGTTAAACCAGTATGTATATTTTAAAGGTATCTTGACTTCAAAATTTGGATCTAAGGATACATTGCTTTGGAAGGGAGGCTCTGCTTTTGTTTTCACAGGAAGCAAGAGGCTATGGATTTGTTCCAGGTTAAGATGGATCAGACCTCCTGAACCTTAACAGATGGTAACTATCAACAATGGTTATAGCTGGTCTTCCAGGACTTGAACATTTTCTTGAATTTTCTCAGGATCCCCATAAGAATACAGCACCCCCTTTATCTGCAGGAAGTAGCCTAGAAAACTACACCCACATTCCCCAAAAATGGATTATGGATGTGTCTTTGTTTAGATTGTTGGTTACAAATTGTTATTGGTCATAGTCAATCTCTTTCTAAAAGAAGAAAGGGGGATATGAAATGGAAATATAGGATATAGATATGATGGGATAAAAGGGTGGATTGTTGAACCTACTTTTAAAGAGCAACTTGTTTAAAATGTTTTACATTGGTATAGATTTTAGTTTATTGATACAAATTTAATTTTGTTATACTGTATATATATTTCTACTCTCATTTAAGGTATTATATTTATGTAATTAATTTAAATTGTAATGGATAATTTAGAAATACAGAAAATAATTAGTCTTCTATGATAATCAAACTTATAGTCATGTTAGTTAAGTTTTCTAGGTATACATAGATATATTTCAATTAGGTAGGTAATTTTCAAACACTTCAAAGACCTACACAATATGGCATTTTAAATGTTTTAAAAACTTAGACTTTCTGGACAGTGAGACATGTCTGCTCCTGGCAGCACAGTTCACTTCAAAGAGAAAGATGGGCATCGAAGACACTCTATATGGAGTTCATCTTTTTCTTGGCAAAAATAGCCATTTGGGCAAGAAACTGTTCTTTCCTGGACTGGACTGCTTGAAAAAATGTTGTATCAAGTGGACATGCAGGACCCATAGGAAGATGACCACTGAACTTCGCAAGGCAAGATGGTCCTTCAGGTTCCTGCTTCACAGAAGAAACTGTCAGACATTCTACAGGATACAGAGAGAAGCAACTGAGAGACTCTAGGCCTGTAGGCTGAAGAATAGATGCCCCAACACTGCAAAAGAACTTTGGGTAACTGTCCAGGAAGCCAGCTGTCTCTGTCCTTCTAGATTTTTGGAAGTTGATTACAATGTTTTTCCTGTTTATTTGGGTAATATTATATATTTCTGGGGTCTTTCATGTAGTTGAAGACTAAATAGTTATAGTTATAATTTTCCTTGGTTATGATAAAAGATAAATTAGATATAAAACTTTAGACTCACAAATACAGGATAGGTAGAATATTTTCTTTAAATTTGTCAAACACAAATAGACTAGATATTGTAACTGTAATTCTTGCTAGATAACTTTTGTTTTATGTAATTTTACTATGTTGAAGTTAAAACCTTCCTTTTAAATAGAAAGAAAAGGGAAAATGATTGGGATGTCTTTCTGTATGCTGTGAATATGTGTTGCTCTGATTGGTTGATAAATAAAATGCTGATTGGCCAGTAGCCAGGCAGGAAGTATAGGCAGGATAAGCAGACAAGGAGAATT
>LZPO01008354.1:45186-63717 GCA_001675575.1 Neotoma lepida | reverse complement strand
TTGAGGTCTTTGATCCACTTGGACTTGAGTTTTGTACATGGAGACAGATATGGATCTATTTGCAATCTTCTACATGTTGACATCCAGTTATGCCTGCTCAAATTAATTTTTTGTTAAGAGAGCTGTATGTCTTTTTGTCCACAAGTAAATGAGGAAGACCTGTTTTAGTAGCTCCCTGTGCACAGCACAAAGACTGTTTCCCAGTAAAACGCAATAAACATGTCCTAAAATTTTGTTCATGTGTCTGAGAAGGAAGTTTTATTCATATTTTCACGCATATTTATTTTCACTATCTACTTTCTTAATCTCAAACTGTTATTAAACAAACTATTTCATTTGTATTTCTAAAAGGACAAAATAATTCTGTTAATAATATAGCAGCAGAATGAATACTTAAGTAAAATCAAGTATTTATTTAGTTTCATAGAAAACTAAAATATATTACAAATTTGTGATATGAACATATATATCATATTTCATACATTAATATCTTGGCTTAATCTCTAAGTGCTGAAAAATTATGTTACACTCTTAGTTTCAAACTATCATATAACATACATATGAATGATATAAGAAATTTGTAANAAAATTTTCATATATTAATTTGTATCACAATTAAATGAAGTTCTTCATTTAGCATGTTTTATTAATTCATGATCTATTATAAATCCTCATTGTTCTGAAATTATTTAAACTATCTGTTTCAGCATTCTGTTTATCAACTGAAACCTCTTCATTTCCATATGTTGGTAAAATATTACACATACACTATATACAGGCCCACAATATATGCATGCACATATCATAAATGTACACTTGTCTTGACATAGAAGATATTATATTGTATTAATGGTTTCCCAGGATTATTTCAACAGTTATGTTCAGACTACTTCCAGCTAGTACCTTACTCTGAAGTTTGGAGATTCTATAGACTTGTTTATCTTGTGCATGTTTTTTCAGTTAATTACTGTTACCTGTAAACTTTTTACTTTGTCTTTGTATCCAAAATTATAGGACTCAAATGTTTCTTTCATGACACTTTGGAAAATAGCATTCTTTATTTTCTTAGCATTTTCTAACGAGAGTTGAAATATTTTGGTGCATTGGAAACTTTATATAAAATACATATGTAGAATTTTGTGGATGATAGCTATAATATTAAGTGTATAGTATTCAGTGTAGTATGAGAATCATTTTTAANTTACCTTTTTTTTTGCTCACAGAATTCTATGTGAAATAACCTAATACATGAATTGTCAATTAAATTCATAAATTTTTATTTTAACATTACCAATAATAGAAATGTAGGCTCATTCACATTTACATTGTAATTAGAGTTTTACTTTTATTCTCACATAAATTTACTTATTTTATGGACCCTGGCAAAAATTTGGCCTTTCTTTTTTATGGGAACAAATGTTATAGTGTTTATTACATAAGTTTTAGACAAAATATACCTTTTAAATTATTTTTTACACTTAACCATTTAAAATTACCATTTATATTTCAATAAAAAGGAATTCTGTGTAGGACTAAGTAGAATTTATGAAACTATGTGGAACTGATGTCATTTGAACTAAATACAATTATAATAAACATATTGTTTTCATCCCATGGTTTAATATAAGAGGTTTTACATTTTTATCCAGATTTCTGAGTCATAATTGATGAATTAAAACTGTATATAGGTAACTTATATAAGATTATATTTTGGTGTACATATACATTGTACTGAGTCATAATTGATGNTGTACATATACATTGTACTGAGTCATAATTGATGAATTAAAACTGTATATAGGTAACTTATATAAGATTATATTTTGGTGTACATATACATTGTAAAATATATACTATAAAAGGCTGAATTGCAGCATTAGATAAGTAAAGACAGGTTGACTCTGAGAATTCCTAGACACTTGAGAATACACAGGGAATTCCAGGCCAGCCTGGGCTTCATAGTGAGCTCCTGTCTTCCACTCAAATAACTCAAATAACTGAATAAATAAAAAAAATATTTAAAAGTCTTCTGAAGTGCCACTAAATTGTGGAAGAAGCCAATGGTCTGTGTGCTTTCACTGTCTGCCATTTGTATGCCATTAGGAGGTCAAGAAGATGACCTTGATTTATTTGCTATGATGCATTATAGACCCATAGGATTCTATGAAGACACCAAGACAAAGGACAAGATATGTAAGATTGAGATTGCTTCTAGTATCTTGCTAGTTGAGTTTCAAATTTTCCACCCACCAATAATTATTGTAATGATGATAATAATAACCGTTATAATCATTACTTCTATTGTTGCTTCTCTTCTGGCTTACTATAGGCCAGGTACTATTCTAAGATCTTTAATAAAGCCATATGAAAAATCTGATGATTAATCCTTACAATATTCTTTTATATTAGAGGGAAAATTATATGACATCCAGGTAACTTTTAAATTTCATAGCCAAGAACCTGGGGATTGGGGATTAATACTTAATCAAGCTGTCACTGGAGAAGAGCCTCATTTGCAGCCCATGTTGCTGTTTCCTAGTTCTGTTCCCATTGCTGTGAAAGCAGACATTCTGAATATATTTTATATTACTCATTACATTTAAATTTACAGTGTTTGATTGTTCTTTAGAAATAGACAAACAAGTTCAAATGGTAGCAGAATGCTTCTTTTTAATTTATTTTATTTTTAAAATCTACTCTAAATTTAAACATATTCTCTTATACTAAGTTTCTGTTGTACAGAGTCAGTTCAGATATTGAACTAACAGTAGGGTAATTGCATATCAGTGTATCATTTGCAAGGCATCAGTTGGTAGGAGCAGAAAATGTCAAAGTTTCTGTGTAGGACACATGAAGATTCTTTTCATTTTCCTTAGTAGCTTAAAATAATTTCATTCTATTTCATTTTCAAGGATGCAGCTGATCAGATGATCCTCCATTTTGTAATTGACTTGCTTGATTAATTTGAAATTCAACTTACTTCATTTCAATGGGAAACTTCAGTTTCAGGAGAAAGCTGCTGCATACATCAACTTAAATTTCTGTTGAACCTGGATATTTAATTAATTTTATCCTCTGTCAGAATTCAGGCCTTAAGAATGTCCACGCAGTTCTCTATTTCCAAGTCTTTAACATTCTCACTGGCAGTGCCCTTCACATGCCAGGGTGTGGAAAAGTTGATATAAAGATACGCACAAGTAATTTGTGACACACCATCCCCATGTGTGTATGTGTGTGTGTGTTTGTGTGTGTCTGCATGTGTGCGTGTGTGCATGTGTGTGTGTCTGCATGTGTGTGTGTGTGTCTGCATGCGTGCATGTGTGCATGTGTGTGTGTATCTGCATGTGTGCGTGTGTGCATGTGTGTATGTGTGTGCACTCATGTGCGCTGGTGTGCACCTGCTTATGCATGTGTGTCTGTGGGTGCATGTGTATGTGGAGCCCAGAGACTGGCATTTGGTAAAGTACTCCATCACACTGCACATTGTTCACAAAGGCAGACTCTTTCACTGAACACACAATTCACCGTTTCAGTCAGTGTAGCTAGACTGCACGCTTGAGGTATCCCTTGCTTCTACCTCCCACATGCTATGTAAGACAGGCTTCCATGCTGTCAGGCTTTTACTTGGATGCTAGTGATCTGCAATTCTGGTCTTTTTCTTTTGTGAAGCATGTGTTTTCTTCACCTCACTAAGCAATATTCCCAGTCCTAGTTTCTGGTTTTATATCCACTGAAATTACCTGTGACAATTATCCAGGTCATTCAAGAACAAATGGAATTGGAAGTTATTTGGCTAGCCTATATTACCTTATGTAACAGTTTTGACACAATAATAACAACTTTAATATTGGTTGCATTTGTTGAGACATATTCACAGAAATTATCCATGAGGGAATTCTGTTTAACCTAAACCAAGTAGCCATGTAGTATACTATGTACAAATTTATAGATGTCAAAATATTTATTCAAAACATAATCCCGTATATAATGGCATCATTCTTAGTTAGGGAACGATGTTATTTAATGGTGTGTTTTCTACATTAAGACTCTCGGAAGTCCTACCCAATGATTCATGCCAATGTATTTTGGGAATCCCTAGAAGACAAACTTCCATTGGTCTTGCTAACTGACTTGTGAGCAGGAGCAGAACATTGCTCTAGACCTTCTTGTTGATAGAGCCAAATGTGTTGCAGGATGATTTATGAGGAGCTTGCAGTCAAGTGACCAAAACAATTACATAAGAGCTGGAATTAAGAACATGAACAAAGCTTTAAAACAGATAAAAACAAATTTCTGTGAGAACAAGGAGAGATTGCTAATGCACAGAAAATTACCCAATTTAGAAAATGAAATATTGAGAAATTTCTATTTTAGACACAGCCACAAGAATAGTTAAGGTAAGGGACAGAAAAATGATAACCTCTGAATAATTTTAAGCACAAAGATTAAAAAGCTGAAAAAAAGGAGATGTATTTAATGAATACTAAGTGCAAGAAATTTAATAATGCAATAAGATTACAAAAGGGCATCACAGTTGTCTATGACAGTGAGATTTTGGTTTTGAGAGTCATTAAAAAGAAACAAGTCTTACATGGGTCAAGTATTTTTTTTTAGCAGCAAAGTATTATTTGTCAATGTCAACAAATTCGCACACTGCATAGATTGTAACATGAGTACAAAACAAGGAGACTCTTCTAATTTATATTACTAGATTGTGATCATTTCCATGAGACCCTTAGGTACTTGGTTTGTTGCTTTTATTTATTTTACTATTTTTACTTTTAGTTACCTATTTGTTTTTCTTTTCTTTTCTTTATTTTTCTCTCATACAATACATCCTGACTTTACTACAACCTCCTCTCCCTCCCTCCTCCCCAGCTTTCCCCACCTCCCTTCTCCTCCAGACCCACTGCTCCTCCATTTCCCTTCAGAAAAGAGCAGGTCTCCCATAACTGAGCACGGCATAACCTGTTTGTTTTATCAAAAAAGAGAGAAAAAAAGCATGTGGATTTAGGTGGGTGAGGAAGAAGAGTGAATCCGGGAAGAGTTGGGGGGGGGGACCATGATCCCAATATATTGTATAAAAAAAATCTATTTTAAATTAAAAAAAAAGATACTGTATCTTTTTTAAGCTAATTAATCCTCCATACAACAAGACAAGGTGGGTTAGCTCTGTGCTCTCTGGAGCATCACAGAAACTTTTCTTTAGGTTTGAAACTTTCTGTTTTAGTGTATTTGTTTTCAAATTAGTCAGCTACCTAAACAGGACTATAACATTGTGTTTTGATGATTAAATGCTGCTGTTACAGCAGTCTAATTATTTGAGAAACAGGTTCATTACACAATAAAATGTTATCTGATGTCTCAGGATCATGTTAGTCTTATGTTTTCTCGATTTCTAAAAATAAAGAGACTGTCATTTAATGATGTGTGGACATTCAGTGAATTGATGCTCATTAAAGCAAATATTCATCCAATATCATAAATGTTTTAAAGGAAATATTGTCCAGCCTGCTTTAGAAATCTCTCCATAAGTAAGACACAGGTGAAGAATGTATTTTAATTATGAGGCATACTTTGGGATTTGTGACACTCTATGCATATCATTTTAAAGATCAACATAATCATGGCAAGCTAGAAATGACTGAAGGGTTTATGGGATACTTGGTAAGGTTATATTTTTAATTATTTTATTTAGTTTTATTTTTAATGCAGAGGTTTGAATTACAAGATAAAAGCCATCTAGTTGATGCTTAATACATAAACAATGAAATTATAAGATTATAGAAATGCACATAAAATGAAGTTATATATCATATAATTCTCCATACACAGTGAAACATTTCAGAATAAAAATTGGTGAAATAATATGTATCTTTTCACATTGTAATGAAACCTCATGAAATACTAGTGCATCATCTCAGTATCTTTACTGTCACTATAGAAAATCTCTGCAGCTTCAGTAATGCTTCATATCCTTTTTTTGTCATCTTTGTGATACATTTATTGACTCATCTTTCCCTCAATGAGAACATTTGACAGGATGAAACACACAAATGCTGTGTTGTGTCATGCAGCTGTACCCAGGCCTTGAAAGTGGATGAGGGAGTAAGGTCATTCAGATACAGGAGATTAGAGATCATTGTGTGCAACAGAGTAAGACCCTATCTTAAAAATGTAATATTTCATATCATAGTGACAAATATAATTATTAATAGTTGATATTATTTTTCTTTTTTTGAAAGCCATTTCCCTTTCCATAATTCTCTTTTAAGACATAAATTACATGCACACAAAATTATAAGATAAATTGATAAAATAATATCATAAATGCTATATTTAGATTGTGTAGCCTATATGTGGTTTCTCTTTTTCTTTTACCCATTAGTTTTTATCAATAATCCATTCTTTTTAACAGTTCAAGCCAAACACCCCCCACAATCCATGTTAATCAAATGTTAACATGCTTTATTAACTGAATACATATAGAATGAATAATAAATTTAGCCATATAATTTTCTACAAATATATCTCATCCTAAATATGATACTCATATATATAAAATATATATATGCACACACAATACCTATACAGGTAGGCAGAAAATATAATACATATATTGATAGAAGATATGAGGTTAATAATGAACTCAACAACTCATATATCATATCATAATTTTCTAGTCATAATTTGGTATGGCTTTTCTCTTGTTCTGAAAAAAGGCACATGGAAATCCTATGCTGTAATGTTAATGCTTCTAAATGGCTCCAAGAAACAATCCATGGTGTGGTTCATTTCTCAACACTCTGTGGTGTGGATCTACCTAACTGTAGTCAAATTCATATACCAATAGTATTTATGTATATTATTTCTTCAAAAATCAGTGATGCTTATAATGCTGCAATTCTGCTATCTCCAAGTTAGTGATCATTATGGCTTTTTAACTCTTGACAGAAACCAATTCAGATAGATCCCTCTACAGTTCTTGCATCTGTACAGGAGGATCTCCTATCTAGAAGTCTACAGCCTTACTCGGGGCTAAGGAGGGAACCCAGCTCTGCATTTAAATAAAAAGATAGTTTGGGTAATGTGGTATGTTTATGTACATTTCATTATTATTATCATTATATACNANTAGGGTTATTAGTGTACAGTGAAGAAATGAGTTCTTGGAAATCTGAATAAAGAGGAAAAATGAAAGTAGTTATTTTGGCAACAATGAAATTGTATCTGAACAGAAGTCCACTGTTTAACTTATGGATTGTGAACAAGATTTAAAAGAAATTCCAGTCAGCATAGGCAAATATTTTATTATCATTGTGGGGACCCAGATGTAGATTAGCTAAATGATCATCATTTTCCAAGGAAGAATAAAGTAATAGGGATTTAAATGTATATGAAGAAGAGAGAAATATATTAATAGAGCAGAGGAGGCAGATAGTCCTTGTAAAAGTTGGGAGAAATTGGAGTAGAAATATTAATTGGGTAATTTATGGGGGTTAGAATTCAATTTTAAATTATTCTTCAAGACTGCATTAAACATTATTTACCAATATTATAGAAGATTTATGAAGTTGCAACTTTCAATTGCAACTAGGGAGGCATATATTTTTAGAGATCTTGATTTCATATACATACTAAAAGTAGGCTATGCCAGGGAAAATTGATGTTTTATTTTATTTCTTTTTGTCATACTATGTTCCACAGAAGCATGTTATTTTATTTCTCGATATTCTGTTTCCTTGACAGCATTATATTTATTATTGTTTGGTTATTTGTTCTTTTTCTTTGAATAATAGATTTTCTAACTGATATGTGGTACTGTCATAATTTTGAGCTGCACTTATGTGAGAATNAGTGATATTAAACTAATTAAAATATTTTTCAAATATTTTTTGACATTTCTATGTCATATGTCTTATTCAGATAAATATTTAAGTCATTGATACATTTCTATTGAGGGGTGAATAGAAAAATAAAGTGGGATATGCACACACACAACACACACACATATGGAAGTATGTGTGTGTGTGTGTGTGTGTTCCATGGGAAACCCTCAGTCTTAACTGCAAAAACAGTCTCTCGCTTGAATTGGAGGCCTTCATAATGTTGAATAAGCCAGACAAAAACCCATACTACATAATTCTCTCAGGTGCCTGCTATAGTTCAAGTGTGACTACCAATGTACTGGAATCCTAATATGGAATGTCATACTGTTGAGAGATAGTGTTTTTAAAGGATCAAAAGGCCATAAGGAAATTGGTCTCTTGAACTGATGTATAAAATCATGGCTGAAACAGGTTTATTATTGCAAGATTGTGTTCCTGATGAAGNGTTTGAGTTTACCTCACACTAAGATTTTGATATAATATGTTTGTTCTCCTAAAAGGATCACAAGTTAAGGTTTTACTACCAGAAGATGAGGTAGGAGAAATCAGTCAATTCTGAATTTTCTGGCCTAATCAGTATATCGTCCACTTGATAAGTTCATCACTTGATGTCATTAGAGGAAAATAGGAGAAAGTGAGAACTGACTCCCACTGAGATACATTAGTTTACTGGGAAGCACACCTTGAATATATATTCTTTATCCTCAGCCCCCTTCTGGAGCTCTAATCTCGTGGCTACAGTGAGGTTGGGATACTTCCTTGGAATGATTTGCCATAGGTCAAAGCCAACGCAGCAGCCATTTGAGAGCAAAGCCCCAGAAGTCATAAGTCAAAACACATCTTTCCTCCTTCAAGTTGTTTTTCATATATCCTCTTTCAAAGCGATGAAATACTGACTGACAGACCCATTCATTCTTCTTTGTCTTTGTCTTTCCCTTTCTTTCTCTCTCTTTCTCTTTCCCTGTTTCTTTCTCTTTGTCTTTCTTTGTCTCTTCCCCCACTTCTCTCATCTTATTTACTTCTGTCACAGATAACCCAGCAAGAAGGCTGTCTTCAGGGATGAACTCCCAAACTTTGAACTTCAGAGTGCTCAAAATTGTACAATTTCCCAAGACAACAATAGATTTCTGTTATATATAAAGTACTTAGTATCAAGTATTGTGTCATAGTAGAACAAAGAGACTAAAACAATAAAATACTAAAAGTCCATACGAATAAGAATAAAACTGTGGTCATTAGGAGCTATGGGTAAAAGTTTAGCTAGTGTGGAACTATTATTTTATGTGATGTGATGCATTAGGTCTAAAGTTATGCTGTACAACAGAATGCAAAATGAAACACAGAGGAACATTTTGGAGGATATGCCCATTATGCTTGCTCCATAAGTGAAGTTATTCTCAGGTTAAAGCTTACCAAGTTGAATACATTAGATATATATAACTTCTGTAGGTCAGTTACTCTTCAGCACATTTATTTTAAAAGTTAATCCAATTCCTAGTACATCAATCATTTCATTATAGCCCAAGGAAACAAATGTAGGCAGATCTATACATGTAACTTCCAAATGNTGTTCATAGACTTGTAATGCTTCTGACATAAAACACCTAATCCCAGCCTTTGAAAAACATATCTCACGAGTGCTCAGAGCCATCATAAGCAACCTTTCCTTGCCTATTCTGGCTCTCTGTAAGCACTGATAGTAATCTAGAGTTATGATAGTGACAGTCAATTTGGGTTTGAATCTACAGGGCACTGAATCACAATGTCAGCCAGAGATATGATGAATCTTTTCTGAGTATATGCTTTCTTCTAAATATTTGTCTATGGCTCAGCCACTTTCATTTTTGTGCTTTGTATTGTTTCTGTTTTGAAATGATGTATCCCTATGGAGAATACGTTTCTTCTGGTCTCTTATGTGGAAACGTATTCTTTGATCAGTGGACATAGAGCAAAGAGGTATCATAATTTCTGGTGTCNTCAAACTTGACAAGACACAACAGTTAGTTATGTCTGCTTGTCAGTGAACCTTTTACTACGACAAAGGTCAGAATTAGTGTTTTGAATCTCTGAGATTCATTAATTAATTACTATATGATGAGACATTCTCAGTTCCCCTCCTAATCAGTCATTTAAATGGTGTTGCTGCTGTTCTTTATGATTATAACCATTAGCAGAAGACAATAAATCAATGATGCTTAAATCCACTATTGGGTATTTGATTAAAATTAAGTATTTAGGATACATGTTAAAATGTCAAAATTTACATTGCTATCCTCATGTGTGTCCTAAGCCTTTGGGCAAAATCATGATCTCTAGTATGTGACTTGGAACATTAAAGTTCATCAGTAGTACTCAATTCCCAGTTGGTCTCAACACACAAAGTTAAAGATGTGTGTTGATAACACAATTGATGAGTGTTATTTAATTGAGGAAGGTTGGTTTACTAATTAAGTGATCACTGACATTCTATTAAGTATATAGTAATCATCTGTCAAAAGAATAATAAAATATCTCTGTTTCTCAGGAAAATCTAACAAATGAACAAAAGTTCTATCAGTAACATGTGTGGGAGCATAATTAAATTTGTCAAAGACTTATCTCAACATCAGTTGCTAAAAGCAAACTTTAAATAAGAAACTTGCAATTGAAATATTTTAGTCAGGTATAAAAATTTGTTTTTATCATCATTTAAAAATAATATCCAATTTTATTATCATTCATCATAGGATAAGACAAATTTACAATTTCAAAACTTATAAACAAAAGCTCAAAAGTAAAGAGAGTTTTTAGGAAATAATTTTCTTCTAAATTGTCTGACATAATCAGAGGNAGTTACTGCACTTAATTTACTTCAATTTTAATGATTTTAATTAGGGTGTATTGATTACTTTACCCTTTGTTTCACTGGCTGTGTGTTTCCTCATCTACTGATACAAGGTAGACTGTGTGTATTTGCTTGTTTTCCATTGCTGTGACAAAATGTATGAGGATAAGTAGCTTTTAAGGAAATATGTGTAATTATTTTTTAATTCCCCAAAAGCATAACATTGGTTGTTGTGAACCTCTTCTCTCATTAATTCACTTGTCAGAGAATGACATTATAGTGGCCACATACAGAGAAAAGATTAGATATTAANTAAGGAAGCTGCTGTTTGCCTCTATTCTTGGTCTTTAAATGACAACCCTCTTAAGAAAAGTAATCAGGTCTACTAAACAACTGTCTCACCTATGCAGAGGGCCTAGTCCAGTCCAATGGAGGCTCCACATCTATTGGTCCATAGTTCATGGGCTCCTACTAGTTTGGTTTGGTTGTGTCTGTAGGTTTCCCCATCATGATCTTGATGCCCCTTGCTTATAGAATCCTTCTTCTCTCTCTTCAACTGGACTCCTGGAACTTGGCCTGGTGCTTGGCTGTGGATCTCTGCATCTGCTTCCATCAGTTACTGGATGGAGGCTCTATGAAGACAGTTAGGATATTCACCAATTTGATTACTGGAGTATGTCAGTTCAGGCACCCTCTCCACTATTGCTAGTAGTTTAAGGTAGGGTCATCCTTGTGGATTCTAGGGAACTTTCCTAGCATCCTGTTTCTCCCTGTTCCCTTGATGTCTCCCTCTATCATGGTATCTCTTTCCTTGCTCTCCCACAGTTCTGCTCTGGTGCATGAGCGGACTCTTTGGAGCCCAGTACCTATGGTGGGACACCTTACACAGCCTTGGTTCAGGGGGAAGTGTTTGGACATGCCTCAACTGAATGTACCAGGCTCTGTTGACTCCCCATGGGAGTCCTTGTCTTGGAGAAGGTGTACCTAGGAAAGGTTCTAGGTTCTACCCAAATACTGTCTTTTGAGAACTAAGCCATGAACATAAGACTCATTGAGGACAGTTCATACTTAATCCATACAATCTTATTTATAAGATAATGGAATATTAGGGATATGGTATTTTTCATCTCCTAATCTAGTACCTTCTGTTTTATTGTTTTGGTAATACATCCAAAGAAATTACCTGCAACAAGACCACTATTCTTTCTCTGTTGGACAACTAAACACAGTCTCCAAGCTGTATACTTAAAATCAAAATAAAGAAATAATTAAACTGCAATTAAACCAGGTTTAAGGAAATATATATGAGAATCAGGAAAGATGGCTCAGCAATTAAGAGCACTTGTTGCTCTTGCAGAGGACTGGAGTTTGGTTTCCAGCATTCACATAGTATGGCTCACAATCTCTCATAACTATAGCTCCAGAGGAATTTCTCTCCTCTTCTGTCTCCATAGGAGACTCACACGCAAAAAGTGCATGCATGTGCACACACACACACAAGCCCACACATCACACTGAACTTACACACACACACACACACACACACACACACACACACACACCACAAATTAAAAAAGAAACATCAGGATAAAAGTAAAAAAATAATAAGAGTTTAGTATATAAAAACATTTGGATCTGTAGTCACCACAAATCTCAATGGAGACATCTAACAAGAAGCAACCAAAGGGAGGAAGTGTATGCTTTGGTTTTCATTTCAAGAGGATACAATNCATGATGGAGACTACATGGAGCAAGGAGCCAGAGGCAGCTGAGCACATTTCCACGTTCAAGAAAGAGGAAGCAAACATATAGCGGAGCTAGCTTGTAAAACCTCAAGGCTGTCTCCCATGACCTGTTTCTTCCAGGACAACCCCAATCATAAAATTTCTATAGCTGTCCCAAATAGTATATCATTCAGGGACCAACTGTTGAACCACATGAGCTTAAGGGAGACATTACACTTTTCAACCAAACAAAATCCTAATAGTTTGTGGTATATAAACTGAAAAAGAACACTTCAAAACATTGTTGTGAGAAGATAAAGCCTGTCTATCACTATTTTCTCTGATACACTCTGATACCTTTTCCTCTTTATAAATCTAGTGCAGCACAGAATCTTGGAATGTTCAAAAGCATTGCTAGATAACCACAAAGAGCCTCTTAGTCAGTATTGTTTTCAGACTTGTAATCTGTCCAATGCATGTTCATACACGTATATTTGTGTATATGCCTATGGATACATACATATTCCTATATTTATGAATATCCATAAACATTGGAATAATAAACATAAGTCAAAACATAAAAAATATCTAAGGTGAAATACTCAGATAAAATCAGAAATTTGTTTTATGTTATAGAAAATTAAGAAATCACATTATAGGGTCTGCAGAATTAGACCAGCAGTTAAGAGCACTTACTAACCTTAAAGAGAACTTGGATTGGTTTGTCAATATTCACATGGTAGCTAACAATAGTCTGTAACTGCTGTTTCAAAGGGATCCAATATCCTATTCTTGCCTCCTCTGGTATTGCATGCAGGTGGTACACAGACATGCATTCAGGCAAAACACCTATACATATTCAATAAACATAAATAATAGATAAATATTAAAAAATTGCAAAAGAAAGTAAATTTCTATTTAAAGAGGGAATCACATTTTAGAACAAGCTTTTAATGNTAGGAGTAGTCACAATCTTCAGACATAATTATAAACTAATTACTAGCAATATTTCATTCTGATTGCACACATGCTTATAAAGCCAATATAGTGTATGCCTTGTGTTCTTTCAGATCAAACTTTGTGTGTCATAGGGGTTCATCTCAGATCCATTATTCAAGAATTTCCCACAAACAAAAGAAATAATTCAAAGTATGTCCTTGTGGCTTGCCAGTATTCAGGATTTCCCTACATATAGCTGGAACCTGTGCACGGAATGACAGTCATTCTTACTCATAATGTTACTACTATGGGCTCATCATGCACCTGGTGGAGCCCATACTTTTAATTACAGAAGAAAAGTTATCAAGGAAGCTGATAAGAACTCTGATTAAACTGTATGAATTTGGTAAAATAAATATACCAAAGAACATCGAACTAATGGAAATGAAATCTATCTTATTTTCTTATATATTTATGTACATAAAATGTATAAAAATTCAAAATGACTTGTCAATCTTTTCAATTTTACCTAGTATGGATATTATAAAGGGCACTATGAAATATTTTCCTAGATTTTTTTCAGAGATTGTAAGTTTCTAAATAAAAATAGTGCATGAAAAAATGATTTTTATTAATGAGGCTGGAGAAATGTCTCAATTTTGACCACAAGTTGCTCTTGCAGAGGACCAAGGTTTGGTTCTCAGCAACCATATGGCAGCTCACAATCATCTGTAACTCTAATTCCAAGGGATCCAAGGGCCTCTTCTGGTTTCAGTATGCACCAGGCACGGACGTTGGGTGCTTACATATACACATGCAGGCAAAACACTCATACACATGAAATGAAAATAAATAAATTTCTTTTTAAAAGAAATATTTTTCTCAATATGTGGAAACCTTATAATCTGTGCATATCTAATCATGTTTTAAAGTTTGCTATAAATAAATACTGATTTTTTTTTCGTTTTTGTTCTTGAAATGAATATCAGTGAGCCATAGTCATTTCATTTAATAATAAAATGTAAATTCCATTTCACTTCATTTCCTAAAATAGATGGTATATTCACATACTTTAAATTTGCATAAACCTTTGATAAAAATGCTATTTTTTCTTAGTAATGAGTAACAGAAAATGCAAAAATATCTAAAATAAAGGAAAAATGTGTTTTCAGGTGTGTGTGTTTGTGCACATGAGTGCGAATGCATTTAGACATCTTTTATCTGAAAAAAGCCAACCAATTAAAAGAGAAAAATTATAAAGTTTTACACATGCTGCGGCACTTGCTTTATGTCTGCTGTTATGCACTGTGCCATTATGAAGAATCTAAGTGCCCCTTTCACATTTTTCTCTTTCAGAATATTCTGTCTCTATCTATATCTACATATAATTTTGCTGCCAAACAAACTGAAGAAGGGATAGATATATGAGTACTTTATTGCTTTTACTTTACTGGTAAAAAATGGGATATTTTAATGGACTTCTTTGCTATATTAGTATTTCATCTGCAAATTGTACATATTTTTATATAAAAACTCCTGTATTAGCTATATCCTAAAGTAAGCAAACCTCAATCATTTTCTCTTGGACTCTTGAATGTATATAGAAATGAAAACCCTATATGACTGTATTCTGAGGAAACAGATCTTCACATTTATGGCATAGCATCTAGAGGTTGAATAATCACATATGATGACATAATAACTTGGAATTTTGATAGATTTTGCTTAGTTTTTAATAATCAAACCTTTTAATTAAAATTTAATTACAACATTTCTTCCCGTCCCTTTCATCTCTCCAGTCCCTCCCATGTGCTTCCCATTGATGTTTGACTCTTAACTATTTCTACTAATGATATGTGAAATCCACTTTATATCTCATTTAACATGTCAAATAAGAATTGACAATTTACATTCATTTATTTTGAAGACATTGAATGTATTATTTAATAAAGGGTTTTACTGTACAAAATAATTGCAGTAATTCTTGTTAAATTTATTTCTCATGTAAGTTATATATTGACAATGTTCAGTATTAGTTTTTTCATAGTTAAGTCTAAGCATTCTCAGAGAAAATTTATAGCATTGCTGAGACTATAATTACATCATTTCCTCTTCCCTGTCTTCCCTCAAAACCCTCCTAGNTAACCCCCCTTTGCTTTATAAGCCATGTTTTATTCAGATTTACACTGTGTCAATATTATTATTTATGTCATATACCTTCATATACCTTTCTTTGTCAAACTAATAACTGTGTACTTTAATTTTCAATTGCTTTTTAAACTGGAATATAATCAGTCACTATTTTCATTTTTTGTTTAATCTTAAAATATATTTTAGAATAGAATACTTTATTATGTTACTAATTTAAGATTTTTACATATAAAAATATGCTTTTTAAGTGGACTTAAATAGCTTTTAAGCTTTTTTAAATGGACTGAATAATATTTTAAAATTATACTCATCCCAATTTTTAATATTATTGATATGAGTATGGGAAAACTCCTTCTAAATGAATTAAAACTATTGTTCAGGAGCACTGCCTTTAGGATTTTGTAGATATAACTGTCATTATAATCTCTTCAAATGGCAAAGAATTTCTGAGAAATAAGCTTAATAGAAATAAATGCAGGGCTTTAGCAACACACAGCTGTGCATTTATTAGGGAATTTGGGGTGGGGGAGGGACTACAAAAGTCAATACAGCTCAGTATTTCAGCTTTGCTGGCAAAAAGGACAAATGTGTAAGTCAATGACAAATGAGTTGTCACAGTGGCAGATAAGTTGAAGTTCTTGATATTTGATGATTTATGTATATAAAAGTGAAGAAAAAGAATAAGAGAAAGAATTTAAGACAGAAGTTTAAGATATCAAGACACTAGTAAAATACAGGTGGTATTTTTACAGAATTATGGTATTTAAGCTTTGTATGTATATGTTGCTTTTTATGTATGTGTGACAGAGAGATCAGGTGGACTTTTTTTGCCAGGAACACACATTGAAAATAAAGCTAGAAGCCAAGTGAGATGCACTGCCAGGTGCTGTGTGCAGCCCAGGTTGTTTTTCTCACAGTAGACAGCAGTTTCCCCCATGCTGTGCTCGAGAAGGTATCTTTTCAAATGCTCAGTGATATCATCCAAAGCAGCAGCAGCAGGAGGTGGAATTGGTTTTGTATCTTCAGTTTTGCAGCCACAGATTTTGAAACTACATTGAACTATTGGGTCAAGGATCACAAGACCCATGGCCAATGTGGTGTCTTTTTGTTGTAGTTTCCAAGGAAGNTAGGCTATGAGTTTTCCATCATGCTACTAGATCCAAGGTTTCTAAAGGAGACACTTCACCACTAAGTGAATAAGTATAAGTAAATAAATAAGTAAATAAATAAAACAATCTTCTTATCCTTCAAAAAAAAAACAGAAATCATACAATAGTAAAGTCATATTTTTAGCTTTAAAAAAAGAAATACAATAAATTACTACAAATTGATTAATATAATATATAAAGTGAAAACTTTTTTAAATGCCAGATTAATAAGCACTAATAAGTTGTTTTATTAAAAACAGTATTTTGTTTATTTATTGATATATTTAATTAGTTTGATTTCTTGAATAAGTGTCTTACTTTACAGCCCAGGTTGGCCTTTAAAACACAGCAGCCCTCCTGCTTCATGTTCCTGAATGCTAGAATAACAGGTGTGAACCATTATGCGGTGTTAAAAGAATGTTTTAAATTTTGTTTATTTTAAATTAAAACTATGTCAGTCAAAGAATAGCTTCCAAAAATAATATTTGAGATCTTTTGTACAAATATTCACTGTTTATAATTTTCACTGTCATATTGCACTTTTCTACTCTTTATAACTCATTCATGAACAAAATACATAGAACGCCTTGATTCTAGGTTATATTTAAAGGCCAAATTAAAAAAGGCCTTGTCCTTATAACCTTTGCATTCTTACTTAGGTTACATACAATAAAGATTGTAGATCAGTAAAAGGATACATTGCATAAAATGAAAAAGATACTCTTTTAAAGTTCAGGTAAGTATTATAATTTACCAGAATGTTTACACATACACACACAAACACATACACACACACACACACACACACACACACACACACACACACACACACACACACACACACACACACACACACACACACACCTGTCTCTTATACACATCTAGACACACACACACACACACACACACAGGTTTTGTATATATATAATATTTTATGCATATGTAGTGTATATATTTAAAAGTTGGATGAATACTATGGATACTATGAATATAATTTTGCGTGGAAATAAATACTGAAGTGTTTACATATATGCAGATTGAAATTAATGTGTTAACGAATAATGGATAACTACTATCAAGAATAATGATAAAGACATTCGTGATACATTCTGCAAGTTATTAACATGTTTATTCCTTATAGAGCATTGATAAGATAATAGGATCTGCCCCCGCCGCGTGAACCCAGAGGCTTCCTGAGACTCCAATACAGCTCTCATTGGACCAAGAGGTGAGTGTCTCTTCCNGACCTAGAGAGTCCTGCCTCTAGGACCCAGGTCCTGGGANATAACCAGTCCCAGGAAACTCCAACCCTCTCAGCAAGACCCCAGGTGCCGGCCAGCAGGGAAAATCCTGCNGGCAGCCTCACCCACCAAAGTACTCCATTGGACCCTGCAATCTACAAAACCCACGCCCCATCCCCTAACCATCCCCCTGCCGGGTGACCCCAGAGGCTTCCTGAAAGTCAAAATCAGCTCTCATTGAACCAAGAGAGTGACATCTTGAGACCCGAAATCCATCAGCTCTCATTGGACCAAGAGAGGCTTCCTGAGACTAGAAATCTACCNACTCACATTAAACCAACAGTTGCTTCCTGAGACCTGAAATCTGCTGACACCCATTAGTCAAGAGTGGCATCCTGAAACACAGAATCTGCCAGCTCTCAATGGACCAAGAGCCCTGATAAGACCAAGAGTGGCTCCCTGAGTCACAGAACCAGCCAGCTTGGATTCACCCAAGAACAGCTCCTGAAGATATAAAATCTGCCAGCTCCAATTAGAACAAGAGCTAAGTTTGGATCCTGAGTGTCCCCCCGGAGACACAGACACAGGAAGCATATACTGAACCAGTAGCAGCTC